>MU227340.1:4570699-4623587 GCA_018584345.1 Thuja plicata | reverse complement strand
GGTGTCCAAATCGGACAAACCTTATATGGTTTCTGGGGTTTTTGGGCCTTCCGGACACAATGGTGGTGTCCGTTTGAGCCCAAAGTGCCTCCAAAAATAGAGACCCCCCAGAACCACGAAGAGAAGCTGAAAAAGCTTCTGAAACCCTCTGAGCTTCATAAGAACTTGAACAGCCGACAGCAAGATGGCTCTGATACCATGTTGAGATTGCTGATACGCAATGCAACCAAGATCACCTGCATGCAAAGACTATTACACAGACAGAATGAAACAGACAGAAGAGAGAAGGATCCGAAGCTATGGCGGCCAAAATGAAAGAGACTGCAAATCCATTGAAACAGAAATGATTTCTATTAACTAAAAGATTTACAATGTAATCTCCTTATGAAATACAAAGAAGACAATCCTTATAAAGGATTTCGAAACCCTAAACGGGCAACTGCTAGGAAATAGAAACTTTCCTAAGACAACTGAAACTGCCTAAGTGAAACTTAAGCACTAAAGAGCAATTGCTAAATTACTCTAACAGTTCTCTTAGATGAAATGAATACAACGTGTAATGTGCTATATTTTATTGATTTGATTTACAAACTTCTTAGTGTTGGTCAATTAGTTGAAGTAGGATAGACTCTATACATCAGTAATGAAGGATGTAAGACTCTGAATAGTTCCATAAGTGAAGTTTGATCAAGTTCAAAGAGAAAGAGAAACAATTTTCATCTGAATAAAAAACAAAAAAATTATCATATTGGACCAAGTCATATTAGATCATGTAAAAATAGACAAGAAATTAGTCTCAACAAGGTACTACATCAATAGTATTTAAATCAGATGCAAAGGATATAAAAGGTAATTATTGATGATAGTGATGCAAGAAAGTAAGAAGGATAAATTCTAGAGTCACAAGATAAGCCAACAATATTAAGCTATGAAAAATTGAATCCTTCAGAAGATAGTCATCTACTTATTCAATCTACTAGAAGTTAGTTTGATACTTACAGAGACATGACATAAGAACTAAGTGTTGAAATACTCTTTGAAATGGAAAATTCTAATGAAAACCAAATTGTGAGTGATACAAAAGAGTCAATATTTCTAAAGGAAGATTCAATAGATATAGATCTTGAAATAAATAAAAAGGAGTCAATAAATTGTGATAGCTTCAAAGTCCAAAATCAGAATGAATGTGATGTCAAACAACTTGAGGTGAATGAAAGCATAAATTTAGTTGAAGGAAATTCTTAGTTAGAGTATTAGGAGAAAAATAAGAGAAGCATGGAAGATCATATTTTCTTGATATTTGACATTGAAGAAAGAGAAGTATGAAAGGTCTACACAGATGATCAATGGTTTAAAGCTATGGAAGAAGAGCTTATAATTGCAATGGGTACAAGGAGAAGCTAAAGATCTACTAATAAAGCTTGAAGAACTTCTAATTTAGATAAGATCAATATAAAACAATGGTATGCTAATATAGGTCTCATTAGTGAGATGGGATGGGTGAATTAGTAATCAACAAATATACCTAATTTAACTTCTTTAAACTTTATGCACCAAAACATACAATATCAACTAACATAAGTAAAACTTTCAATGCATACATCCACAAATAATCAACCACACAATCTTAATACCATATTTATCTCATGCAAACCCAAATAGAAAAAACCACGGTGTGAGTTTTTACCCACAAAATCTACTTTATTTTGGAATAAGTCACGTTAAGAGCTTATCCTGTTAAAGGTTTACAAAACACTGTAAGGTGATACTTGGTTAAAGGATTTGCCTTTAGATATGTTAGGAGCTTTACCCTGTTAGGAGAATAATTGTTAGAGGACTTAAAAAAAATGCTAATGTGTCACCTTGCTAGATGATTTACAATAAATATATGTTAGGATCCACCCTATTAAGGGATTTTACTATTAATATGGTTAGAAAGAAACATATAATATGATCTATAAAAAATACACTACCTCTACATATTCAGGTCCTATTAAGCTTTAAAATGCATCTTCATACTATATCCTCTTCCATAGCTTGATCACACTTGATTCCTTTACTTTCTCTGTCACCAAATCATTCTGTAATTTGTAATTAACTCTTTTTTTCTTCTTCAACTTTTCACTATATAGATTTACTTCCACCGATTTGAAACAAACCCTAGATCTGAGATATGAATGATCCAGATCACATTAGGTAAGATACAATGTATCTAACCACTCATAAAACATTTTCCTCTAACTTCTTTGGCTTACACATTAGATTTTTCATTGGTGGTTGACCCATTTTCAAAAATTCATTTGACCAAAAGAAACTTCTTGAAGAATCCACCTCAAATGTATGCCTCGAGCAATGTGATGCAAATTGTGATCCACAAATCATGTAAGTACCTTACTAATTTATGAAAAATGTCACTAATTATATTGCCACTTTGAATTCCTTCACCGAACCACAAATCTTCATAGCCTATTTATGAACTTTTTCTTATTTACCTATTCATTCTTTTAATACCACTTCCAGCCAAATAAACTAGTTGTCTCAGTCATCATTATGAGTTGTGATCACAAACATAGTTTCTTGACATTGTTGACAATCATATCCTATGACCACTCCACCAAATATTTTACTTACTTGAGATAACATTCAAATCACTCACTGCCTATCACTGACTATTTTTAGCAGTTATCCAGTTTGAGTTCAATCAAACATAACCAACGCAATTCTTAATATCAAAAGTCATGATGGAAAATTTAACATCACAATAGATGATATAATACTCCCTTAGAATAGAAACTTCAAAAACATACTGAAACTCATGATTCACTTACACAATATCTGGTAACATACATAAAACACTAAGTCAACCAGTTTACATCAATGAAAACCAAAAAAATGATTCACCTGTCATCAAATATCTACAAATATTCATTAATGAAACACTTAGCATCACTACAATTATTCTAACAATATCCCCCTTTGGCATTGATGGAAACACTCTAACACTATAAAGAAAAAAAGAAAAAAATATTATCTTTTCATCTTCTGATATACCAATCCTCTTATTGATTTTTGTAAAATGTTTTCACATCTCTGTGTACCTATGATCATACATCTACTCACTTTGTTACATTGATTCATCATCTTCATAGGGTAAAAGTACAAACCTGTGTGACACTTTTACAAAGGAAGAGGACTATGACACGCAAAATAGTTAAATTTTAACAACATAAAAGTGGAATTTGTGTTTATAATTTGAAAATGATGTAAACTAATAAAATGTATAAAATTGGATTGAGTTTATACCTATAATTTTAAAAAAAAAAATTTGAATAAGAATTGACATAGTTTTTTAATTTTTGAAGTCCATATTTTAATTGTTGAAAAATGCTGAAAATCGAGGGTCTAGTTTCCACCAACAAAATATATGTAAATAATATTTTTTTCCTCTAATTTTAGAATATGTTTTAGATGACATGTATAACTAGTGCAAAAAAAAAAGATTGTTTTTCAGTATATATTTTGTCTGTTATAACTATTCAAAGTCGAAGTTACTCGAAATTAAGAGTTTTTGTCTCCCGCCTAATTTTCCTTAGAAAATCTACACCAAATACAAAAAAAATTATATATTCTTGAAGAGGACTCTCTCCTCTAGTGTTAAATATAAGTTTTAAAATTTTCTGACATGATTTGCTATTTTTGTCTTCTTTCAAACGAGCATGTTCTTCAATGTTAAACTACCTAATTAGAGTTTTTTTAACTTATAATATATTATATGTAATCAAAAGACAATAAAATGATATGACCATAATCTAGACTCCGAGCTCTACAAAAGGGTATTTTTAGATTTAAAAAATAAATTTAGTTTTGGTGGACAATTAAGCCCCAAAAGTGACGTGTTACCAATTTTCCCATTTTTTTTCTTATTTGGTTGCCACATGGGATGCCACATAAGTAGTTTCAGCCGATACAAGTCTGACCAAAACTAAGGCCAACCAAAGATGGTCGCATGGATGACCACGACCCTCAAAGCTCATATATATAAATGCTTTTAAAAAATAAAAAATTTAAAAACAATTATCAATTATTCTGACTTAGAAAAGGTTTTTTTAATAAAATATTTTTTTTAATTGTTTTAAAGGCATATTTTTGGGCATTAAAGTGAAATTACGAATTAAGATTATCAAGGAGGTTTGTATTATTTGCAATTTATTTTTTTTAGTTTTTTGAGATTTTTTGTATTTTTAATTAAAGCATTGTTTAATATTAAATTATGAATTTATCAATATTAATTTTTTTTTTTTTATCAAGAGTATATGGTTTTGTGTATGCAGGGGAATCAAAGCTCTCAATTTTTTTATCAAGAGTATATGGTTTTCTGTATTTTGAAGATATTACGAATCGCGGGATAAAAGATTCACTACAATGGATTTGGTCTAATGGTTGTACAGGTAAGTGTATGCACATCAATTCATTTTCAAATTCTCATTGATTACTTGTTAAAGTATTATGTGATCATAATATTGCATATGTAACAACTTAATCTTGCAGGGCAATTTAAATCTGCAAAATCCTTTAATTGGATAGATATGCAACATGCTATATGCAATGTTAAGTTTCTATGGAACTTCTTTGAAAGTGGGCATGGAAAAGGAGAGCACGATGGAGCAGGAGCATGTGTGAAGCATGCACTTAGCCAACATGAACTTGTAGGTACAAATGGTGTGAACAGTACTTAAATATATATATCTAGATATTTCAAATAATATAATTTAAACTTAGATGTATTTTCTTTAAACTCATACTTCAGAAATATATATGTAACATGATAGAGAATTCAAAGCAAATTGTTGAATGGTGTCAAAATCATTTTTCTATTTGGGACACCAAATACAACAAACATTATTTTTGGGAAGTGAAAGGTAATTTATAGTTTGTAGGAAAAATATAAATATAAATTTAATTTTGTGTTCATCTATGTTATCATAATTGTTGATCTAAATATGTACAACTTTCATTTCATATTTGTAACAGATATAAACCGATCTAATCCTTACAATTGTCAAAGGATTGTTGGTATTAGAAGTTTACATGAATTGATGAGTACCAAACAACACAAGCCTCTATTGATTCAAGTAAGAGAAAAATCATGTTTCTGTGTTGACTACATTGAGGTCAATCCAATGAGTCAATGTGAGAATATTGCAAATGGATATGTTTCATGATGGGATATGAAGTAGTTAATCAGAATGTCTCCTTATAAATATAACAACATTGACATAAACATTCATGATCCTATATATTCAGCTGATTATGAGCATGTTTTTGATTTGGTTGTTACAGGTGCATGCACATGTACATGATCTTTAATTTAAATTTCATTTATTGTACTTTTGTGATGACATGTAACTGATTGAATGTTTGAAGATGTTAACTTGATCACTAAAATGTAGAAAGATAATGAAAGACATTAAATTAGTTAATGGATTGTATTGTCATTGATGTCAACTTGATAAAATATGATCGGTTATATTCAAAGTATCAAAGACTTCAGAGAATCAGAGAGAGAAATATTATACTTTTAGTAATGCATAAAAGACCAGCATTCACTAAAGTGACTTCAAACACTGACGGCTAGTGGAAACCAAAGGACAGAGAAAATTGAAAGTTAAGTCACATTGATGCCCAAGCAAATAAATAGATGAGCATTACCGACAAGCAAAATCACAAGCATTACCAATGAATAGAATTGCAGTGTTAACCGGTGGAGAATCCTGAGGAAAACTAAAGTGTTGATCGAAGCTATCAAAGAGTTAAAACATTGAAGTTAACTGGAGTTCAGAAATGACTAAATATCTAGCTGGCAAAGCTAAAGATAGACTTAATTGGTTGTTGACATTGTTTTAATCAAAAAGTGAAAGCCATAGATAAGTAAAGGATTTAAAGTTTTTTTATCTAGTTCGCAAGAATATTTCTACGAGATAAAATAGGATTTATGCTTTAACTCAATATTGGCTAAGATTGCAGATCACGCAAAGAACAACAAAATCAAGAAGAGAGAAATAGTGATATCATGTCTATAAAGAGACAACTTAATTAATTATGAATTAATGGGAGTGAATGAAAAAGAGGATGCTGGAGAGAAACTAATGAAGAACAACTTCATATAGTCTTGATCAATCAAGCTGAGGAAAGAGCTGAAGAATTTTGTGAAAACCGAGCAACAAAGAAGCATAACATCACTGAGTAGAAAGAAGTGGAGTAGAGGTATTGAAAAGATATATTGATTAGAATGGTTTAATGAGCTTAAAATAGATATGCAAAATTTACAAGTATAAGTTGTATATGTGAACAGATCATTTAGTGTTTCAGTTTAACAATTGGTTCAAAAAGTCTCTTAAACGAGCAGGATTTGAAGATCCTTTCTATATTGTGATACATCCCAAGGAGCATTAAAAATTTTGATCATGAAGATAGCATGAGATGTCAGATATTATTTAACAAACTACTTTTGGTTTGGTCATAGAAGGTAGCATAGAGATGCTTGATATCAATTAGAAAACTAATCTTTTAAATCCTCTAACAAGGTCACACCTAACAGTGTGTTTGCAACCTTTAACAAGGTTGGCTCTTCACCTAGCTCACTATAGAAGAGTGAAAATTTTGGGTTACCAGTCCCAAGTGGTTTTTCCCTTAACAAGGTTTCCACATTAAAAATCCATGTGTCAATGTGTTTATGAGTCATTACTTTAGTGTTTTGCATTACACATAGCTATTCTAGATTGATCAGTATACACTATTCAATTTACTATTTTCGGTAAATGAAAGACTGCTATTTGATATACATTAAGAATAAGATTTAAAAGAGCACTCCGAGCAGTAGTTATTTATTAAGATTGTTTGAAGGAATTCATCTTGTAGGACTGAAGATAACTAGAGGCTTAATATTGTGGTACTAAGTTTTTGGGTTGATTTATCAGAATATTTTTGACGCCACTGATTAACCTCCCCTCTCAGTTATTTCTAACAATTGGTATCAGAGCTTTTGTGATTAGGAAGGGAGTTTAACAGCTCAAGAAAAATATCACAAGATGAATAAACAAGATGTGGCCAAGTTGAATAAATACAACTTTGCATCTTGGAAAATTAGAATAAGACTTCACCTATTAGGTATTGGTAATGATGTTACTCAACACCTTGATACTGAATATGTGTTTCCTACATGACCTCATACTCTTGAGAAATTGAGAGAAAAACATGAGAATAATTGCATGATGATAGAACGTGCTTCCTCACTCTCTAATCCTGGGTTTGAAGATGTCAAAACCTACACCTCTATAAAGAAAATGTGGGATAAGTTGAAGATGGTACATGGAGGAGATGCTAATGTACTAAGATCCAAGGAACATAGTCTAAGAGGGAGGTTTGATGACCTAAGGATGAAAGAAGGATAAAATATCACTTAGTATAGCTGCAGAATCAAAGAGGTAGTGAATTCTATTTGAGGAGTTTGAGGTGTACTTGAAGAGGACAAAGTGGTAAGTAAAATCTTAATAACCTTACTGCTAGTATATGCTATTAGAGTTTCTGATATACAAGAAATGAGAGTAATTGTAAACAATATAGTTACTCTAAATAGTCTGATTGGTAGACTGATTTCATTTGAAATGAATAACTTTGATAATAGTGTCTTAGCATCTATAGAATCTGCATTCAAATTTTCTTTGAAAATAAGAAAGTTAATTCATAGACACATTATTAGGAATAAAAGTGAAATTGATAATGAGGATCAAGGAATTGATGAGATTGAAGCACTAATGGAAAGACAATTGTAGAGAGGCAAAGGTAGATACAAAGGTAAATTACCTCTTGTATGTTTTAATTGTAAAGAGGTTGGACACTTTGCTGCAATATGTCCTAATAGAAGAAAAGATGAAAAAATTAATGATAGAACTTATGAAAATAAGTTTGACTGAGGTGATAATAGAGATTACCAAAGATACGGACAAAATGAAAGAAGAGATACCCAAGACTAAAAGAAACAAGGAAAGAAAGCTAGTTACCTAGCTGAGAACAGAGTACGTAATACTAACACCGAATCTAAAGAAGACATTGAGATGGTATTTTTAGCCATGAAAGATGATTCAGACGAAGAACAAGAAAGGTATGTAGAAACTGCACACATATCTAGGGTTAGTAAGAATGATTTTTGGATTATAGATAGTGGTTGCACTCACCACAAGACCGGTGATAATGGTGCAGGGCACCTCCCTATTTGATATTTTGGTGTTGTTTAGGGTTTAATTAGGAGTTTGTGTGAGGCGTAGAATAAATTCCAAAAGGTTGGAAGCAATGTTAGTCTAACTTCATGTTTCTAAGGGATTTAGTGCTCATTAGGGGTTTTGGGTCTTTTGACTTCAAATTGTGGAAAAGTTGTCATTTTAGTGCAACATGGATTGGAGGTATGTTTTAGGACCCTACATATCCTATATAGTGTCCTAGGAGTCAACATCAGTCATCGAGTTGACATAGAAAGTCAAAATGCTTCAAAATGCAAAAAGTTGCTAGCAACTTTGAAAGTTGCTTGAGCAACTTTTGCAAGAAATGAAAAAATATAGTTAAACTAATTTGAAAGTACCCATTCTCAGTATATGAGCATGGAATTGATGTTTGCACAAGGTTAATGAGATTTTGGATTGAGACATTTACTTTTGACACCTGTGTATGGATGCCTGTAGCTCCATTTGCATAATCTGCACTATATCTTTGTTTCTATACGGTCCTGTACGGATTGGCATAGGTGATGAGGATCTATGATAGTGTATTTTTTAATTTCAGCTTTTCATATGCAATAGGTAGTTTTCTTTGAAGTTTAATATGTTTAAAGTTACAAGATTTTGAAGGCCACTGGTCTCACAGAGGCAAAACAGTGTTGCCAAGATAGAAATGGCTCTAACCTAGTTTTCCTCTAGTGGAATTGACTAAAACCATGTGGAAGGTAAGGTTAGGGTTAGTATATAGGATTTTTTTATTTTTATTTTGTCTCAATGGATTTCACAGGCCAACAATGAAGCCCTATGGCTGACTCGTGAAACCAGGTGAGCCAGGACAGGGAGAAGAAAGACTTTGTGTGAGCACCCAAGACCTTTTGGGGAAGACTTAGTGGAATTTCTAGATGAACTAGATAGTCTTCTGAAAGGATTCAATGGTGGTTGGAGGTGAATCGGTGATTGGAGACAAGATTTGCAATTGTTCATGTTCACTGGTCTAGAGGCCTAATTAATAGGCTATAATTTAGGGCCTGCAAGAAAGTAGGGTTTTGGGTATCATTAGAGGTCAAGGTTTTGGATTCTAATAGGGTTGAATGATGTCTTGAAGATTTTTGATTTTTTTTGTGGGGATATTTGGAAATTTTGGAAGCTATAGGACAAAATCAGTGAAAATAGACCTTCAAGGAGTTGAGCAATTAGCCCTCCTAGTGAGTTAAAGACCAATTGGATTGGTGGAGCATCTTGGAGTGTTGGGATGGATGAAGAATGACCAAGAAAGGGTCAATAAGTGTATGGAGAGTCTCAATGAGTGAGTGGGAAGATCCTAGGTAGAGGATTGGAAATCTAGGTGGATTTGTAGAGAAGGAAACTAAGCTTTTTGTTAACTAGGTGGACGAGTTGAGCTTAGAAATCTTGGAGTCTTCCAAGAAATAACTATACCTTGGAGGAGAAGTTAGTGGAGAGGGTCTTGGAGATCCTAATTGAAGGAAGATCCAATAGAGAACAACCATTGGATGGTTGGTTTGGTCAACCAAGCACCTAGGAGAGAAGAAAGGCTCTAGATTGTCAAACCCTCTGCATCAGAGTGGTATCATAGCTAGAATAGCATGCAGATTGTGTATGTTTGAAGAGGAGGAGAGTCAAGAGAGTCAAGAGGTTGAAAGAAATCCTCTTAAGGAAATGAGTAGGGATGCCATAGTAGAATTGGTTCAAGGCCTCTTGGAGAAGGCTCATGTGTCTGAGACAAAAAGAAAAAAGAAGATCATTGAATGGGGAGATGAAAGTGATGACGATGATGATAGTCAAACTGAGGACTTATTCAACAAGGGAAAAGAACCTAAGATAGACAAGGAGAAAAATGTGTTCTTAGATGCAATCAAATCTTTCAACAAGGATAGCATGGTACACATACCCTACTACTATGGTAACCTGAATGGAGAAGAGTTGTTAGATTGGCTTGAATCCATTGACAACCAATTTGATTACAAAGAAATCTCAGAGGAGAAGAGGGTCAGCTATGCTAAGGCTAGACTCAAGGGATTTTCATTGGTGTGATGGAACATGATGCAGGATGAAAGAGTGAATAGTGGGAAGAAGAAGATTGTTTCTTGGGGGAGAATCAAAATTAGGTTGAGGGCACAATTCTTGCCCACTAATTATGAAATCCAAATATATCAAAAATTGCAGAACTTAAGACAAAGGGAGATGACAATGAGTGCATACACAAAAGAGTTCCATAAACTAAGCCTAAGGGGTAGGAGACAAGAAGATGAAATGGAGAAGGTAGAAAGGTACCTAAATGGGTTAAGACAAGGCATTCAAGATTAGATTGGCATGATGGCACGAGATAGTATGCACAAATGATTTCAATTGGCCTTGAGAGAAGAACATAAAGCAAGAAGAACAAATGACTTCCATCAAAGAGGAAGAGGTGGCAGCAATAATAGAGGTTTCCAAAGAGGCAAGGGTAACTTTGGTAGAGTAAAGAGCCCTAATAGACAAGATGACAGTCAGTTCACGGATAGCAGTGGAGGAAACTAGTATAGAGGATCTTTCCAAAGGGGAGGATATAGAGGTATAGGACCACCAAGAGGTAGGTTCCAACCCTAAGGGAGATCTAATTCAGTTTTCACTGGTAGGTGTTATAATTGTAACCAAGTGGGTCACACAATGGGCAGGTGTCCAGAGAAGGCTTCCTCGTCTTCAATGGGGGATAGAAGGAATCCATTAGTTCAAGAACATGATACTCAAACTATTACTTTTCCCATTTCCAAGGTAGGGCCAGTACTAGATGGAGAGAACTTGATGTTAAGGAGAACCTTATTAAATGTACCTAACACCATAGAGCCACCCCAAAGAAAGAACTTATTCAAGACAACTTATAGGTCACATGGGAAGATTTTCAAGGTTCTAGTGGACTCTAGATCCACTAAGAATATAGTGTCCACTAGGATGGTGGAGAAATTGAAGTTGAGAAGGATACCTCACACCACACCTTACAAGGTTTCATGGTTGAACAAAGGTAAAGAAATAGTGGTAGTTGAGAAAACTATGGTTGAGGTTGAGATTGGGGAATATAAGGACAAGGATCTATGTGAAATACTACCTATGGATGCATGCCATTTTCTCCTAGGACATCCATGGAAGTATGATGTCAAAGCCAGACATGATGGAGAGAAGAAAAATTATGTCATCACCAAGGTAAGAAAGAAATTCCAAATGGATCCATTGCAAGAACGCAATGAAGAGAAGCATGTGGGGACAAGTGTGATGTTATTGAGTGGGAAAGAGTTTCTAAAGGCCATGAAGAAGGAGAAAGGAGTCTGTTGTGCATTAGTGATCAAACTAAAGGAGAAAACTAAGGAGAAAATTCATTTGTCACCAGAGATACAAGCTTTGTTGGAGAAGTATCATGACATAGTAGATAATGGTTTTCCAAGTGCCTTACCACCTATGAGGGATGTGAGTCATTAGATTGACCTCATTCCTAGAGAAAATTAGCCAAACAAAGAAACATATAAGATGACACCAAGCCAAAATACAGAGATAGAAAAATAGATCCAAGATTTGTTGGATAAGGGGTTGATAAGGAAGAGTTTAAGCCGATGTGTTGTGCCAACAGTACTTTCACCTTAGAAGGATGGAAAATGGAGGATGTGTACATACTCTAGGGATATAAACAAGATCACAATTAGATATAGGTTCCCAATGCCCCAAATAGAAGATTTGATGGACAATCTTGGAGGATCTTGTTACTTTTCTAAGGTGGACTTGAATTTAGGGTATCATCAGATAAGGGTGAGGCCAGGTGATGAGTGGAAAGTAGTTTTTAAGAACAATGAGGGACTGTATGAGTGGCTAGTAATGCCCTTTGGCCTAAGTAATACACCTAGCACATTCATGAGGCTCGTGAATGAAGTGCTAGCAGAGTTCATTGGTAAGTTTGTAATAGTTTACCTTGATGATATTTTGATCTTTAGTAGGTCCAAGGAGGAGCACATGAATAATTTGGATATGGCCTTAAGAAATCTACATAAAGAGAAATTGATGATAAATCATTAAAAGTGTGAGTTTCTCAAAATTGAACTAGTTTACCTTGGTTTTTTGGTTGCTAATGGATGTATGAAAATGGACCCTGATAAATTTAAGTCAATTTTGGAATGGCCTACACCTAAGTCCATAGGGGATGTTAGGATTTTCCATGGGTTGGCCTCCTACTATAGGAAATTTGTGAGAAATTTTAGTCATGTATGTGCCCCAATTCTAAACACCATTAAAGGTGGAATCAAATGCAAGTTTGAATGGATAGTAGTAGTAGACAAGGGGTTTGAAATGTTGAAAAAGAGGATTCCAGAGCTACCTACACTTAGATTTTCTAATTTTAATCAACTCTTTATGGTAGAGTGTGATGCTAGCAAGTTTTCTATAGGAGCAGTGCTAAGCCAAGAGGGACACCCTGTGGCATTCTTCTCTGAGAAGTTGAATGAGGAAAAATAAAAGTACTCCACCTATGATTTGGAGTTATATTCCATGGTACAAGCCTTGAATAAGTGGAGACACTACCTATTACCTAGGGAGTTTTTGGTCTATACTGATAACCATGCCTTAAGTTTACTAAATGGACAAGAAAAACTAAATCAAAGGCGTATGAAGTGGGTAGAATCATTGTAGGCTTATACTTTTTTTATTAAGCATAAGAAGGGGGTTAGAAAAAATGTTGCATATGGTCTTAGTTGGAGAGTACTCACAATCTAGGAGATACAACAACAAAGTGTAGGATTGGATGATTTGAAAGACCTCTACAAGGAAGACAAATATTTCAAAGAAGCTTATGAAGCTTGTGTAAAGTTTTAGCAGGGGTTCAAGGTGGATTTCAATGAGTTTGTGTTGCAGGAAGGCCTATTGTTCAAAGGTCATCTTATGTGTATACCTCAGGGCTCAATGAGGGAAAACATTATGAAGGAAAAACACCAAGGAAGCTTGGAAGACCACTTTGGAGTGGATAAAACTTTAGAGCAGGTGCATAGGAATTACTACTGGCCTAAGATGCAGTCAGATGTGAGGATATTTGTAGAACAATGTCAGATTTGTCAGAGGGAAAAAGGAAAAAGAAAAAATAGTGGGTTGTATCAACCACTATCTATAGCCCAAAGGCCTTGGGAGTGCCTTAGTATGGATTTTGCTTTGGGGTTACCAAAGACATCTAGAGGACATGACAGTGTGTTTGTGGTGGTAGACCATTTCAGTAAGATGACACAATTCATTCCATGAAAGCAAAAAAATGATGCTTCACAGATTGTAGGACTCTTCTTTAGGGATATTGTAAGAATTCATGGTTTGCCTTTGAATATTGTTAGTGTCAGGGATACAAAGTTTGTGGGTCACTTATGGAGAACTCTTTGGAATATGCCTGGAACTAATTTGTCTTTCTCCTCAGCCTACCATCCAAAATCAGATGGGAAAATAGAAGTGGTGAACAGGTCACTTGGGAATTTTCTGAGGTGTTTGACAGTCTTGGGATCATATCATAGGGCAGGCATAATTTGCATACAATGACTCCATTAATAGGAGTACAGGTAAAAGCCCCTTTTAAATAGCTTATGGGGTCAATCCTAGAGGGATTTTGGAGTTGAGGGATCTCAATTTGAGGGAAAAGAGGAGTGCATAAGGAGATTCATTTGTAGAGAAGATGAAGGAGTTACATGATAAAGTCAATAAGACTTTACAAAAACAAGTGGAGAAGTACAAAACCAAAGCTGATAAGACCAGGAAGGACTTGCAATTCAATGTTGGGGATATAGTAATTGCCTACCTCAAGAAGGAGAGGCTACCCAAAGGCCAACCAACTAAGCTTCTCATGAAGAATATTGGGCCACTAAAGATTTTGCATCAATATGGAAAGAATGCCTATGAAGTGGAATTGCCCCCTGATTTGGGAGTTTCACCTATTTTCAATGTTTGTGACTTATACCCCTACAAGGGATCACCTCTAGACTCAGATCATTCTACACTTCCAGATTTGGAGGAATATGATTGGGTGAAATATTTGCCTACCCCAAAGCCATTATAATTGGAAGGGTATCTACAAGGAGTGTCTCATCAAGTGGTAGGGACTACCTAAAGTTGAGGCTACTTGGATGACAGAGCTGGAGATTCTGAAACAAGGGGTCACTCTTGAAGATCTGCTAACTCAAGGGACTTGAGTTATTTACTCTAGGGGAGTATGGTGCAAGGAACCTCCCTATTTGATGTTTTGGTGTTATTTAGGGTTGAATTAGGATTTTGTGTGAGTGGTAGAATAAGTTCCAAAAGGTTGGAAGCAATGTTATTCTAACTTCATGTTTGTAAGGGCTTTAGTGCTCATTAGGGGTTTTGGGTCTTTTAAATTCAAATTGTGGAAAAGTTTCCATTTTATTGCAACATAAGTTGGAGGTATGTTTTAGGACCCTATATATCTTATTTAGGGTCCTAGGAGTCAACATCAATCATCGAGTTAACATAGAAAGTCAAAATGCTTCAAAATACAAAATGTTGCGAGCAACTTTGAAAGTTGCTCAAGCAAATTTTAAAAGAAATGAAAAAATGTTGTTAAACTAATTTTTAACTACCCATCCTTAGTATATGAGCATGGAATCAATGTTTGGACAAGGTTAATGAGATTTTGGATTGAGACATTTACTTCTAACACCTCTGTACAGATGTCTGTAGCTCCATTTTCATAATCTACACTATATCTTTGTTTCTATATGGTCCTATATGGATGGGCATAGGTGATCGGGCTCCATGATAGTGTAGTGTTTATTTTCAGATTTCATATTCAATAGGTAGTTTATCTTGAAGTTTATTAGGTTTAAAGTTATAAGATTTTGAAGGCCACTAGTCTAACAAAGACAAAACAGTGCTGCCAAGATAGAAATAGCTCTAACCTAGTTTTCCTCTTGTGGAATTGACTAAAACCATGGGGAAGGTAGGGTTAGGGTTATTAGATAGGGTTTTTTTTCCTCTATTTATTTTCTCAATGGATTTTACAGGCCAACAATGAAGCCATATGGCTTACCAGTGAAATCAGGTGAGCCAGGATAGGGAGAAGATAAACTTTGTGTGAGCACCCAAGATCTTTTGGGGAAGACATAGTGGAATTTATAGATGAAATAGATAGTCTCCTAAAAGGATTCAATGGTGGTTGGAGGTGAATCAATGATTGGAGATAGGATTTTCAATTGTTCATGTTCATTGGTCTAGAGGCCTAATTAATAGGCTATAATCTAGGGCCTACAAGAAAGTAGAGTTTTGGGTGTCATTAGAAGGTTAGGGTTTGAGATTCTAATAGGGTTGAATGATGTATTAAATGTTTTCAAGTTTTTTTTTGGGGAAATTTGGCAATTTTGGAAGCTATAGGCCAAAATCGGTGTAAATAGACCTACAAGGAGGTGAGCAATTTGCCCTCCTAGTGAGTTAAAGACCAATTGAATTTGTGGAGCATCTTGGAGTGTTGGGATGGATGTAGAATGACCAAGAAAGGGTAAAGAATATATGGAGAGTCTCAATGAGTGTGTAGGAAGATCCTAGGTAGAGGATTGTCAATCTAGGTGGAGTTGTAGAGAAGGAAACTAATCTTTTGGTTAACTAGTTGGACTAGTTGAGCTTAGAAATCTTGGAGTCTTCCAAGAACTAACTATAGTTTGGAGGAGAATTTGGTGGAGAGGGTCTTGGAGATCCTAATTGGTGGAAGGTCCAACAAAGGAAAACCATTGGATGGTTAGTTTGGTCAAACAAGCACCTAGGAGAGAGGAAAGGCTCTAGATTGTCAAACCCTCTGCATCAGAGTGGTATCAGAGCTAGAATAGCTTGAATATTGTGTATGTCTGAAGGGGAGGAGAGTCAAGAGAGTCAAGAGATTGATAGTATGCCTCCTAAGGGAATGAGTAGGGATGCCATAGTAGAATTGGTTCAAGGCCTCTTGGAGAAGGCTCATGTGTCTGAGACAAAAAGGAAAAAGGAGGTCACTGAATGGGGAGATGAAAGTGATGGAAATGATGATAGTCAAACTAAGGAGTCATTTAATAAGGGCAAAGAACCTGAGATAGACAAGGAGAAAAATGTATTCTTAGATGCCTTCAAATATTTAAACAAGGATAGCATGGAACACATGCCCTACTACTGTGGTAGCCTGAATGAAGAAGAGTTGTTAGATTGGCTTGAAGCCATTGAGAACCAATTTGATTACAAAGAAATATCAGAGGAGAAGAGGGTCAGCTATTCTAAGGCTAGAATCAAGGGAACTGCATTGGTGTGGTGGAACATGATGCAGAATGAAAGAGTAAATAATGGGAAGAAGAACATTTTTTATTGGGCGTTGAAGAAAGAAGATGAGTCCACTTAACTAGGAACTTTCATACTTAGGAAAATTCATGAAATCACACTCAATGAAATGGGTTCCCGCTTAGAATGAATGGGGTCTCGTTTAGCTTCAGGGTCTTGAGCCTAAAATTTTAGAAATGGGGTCCGATTTCAAAATGGGATCCCATTTCAAAAAAGAAAATGGGGTCCCATTTTGAAAAACAAAATAGGACTCCGTTCCAAAACGGTATCCCATTTTGAAAAAAATATTTTTTTTTAAACAAAACCTTCCATCGATTCATTTATACGTTATGAAGTTCAAAAAAGGTACATGGGGTAACATTTACTAAACGGGATCTCCTTTCTAAAAAAATTGAATTTCAAACCCACTTTTACTATTGGGTTTTGGTTTGGAAAGAGGCTTGGGTAGCCGAACCATAGCCTTGGACCTAGTTTGACTTGCAACTTGAATGCTCTGCTAGTGTCCATAAAAATAAGGACTTTAGACATATATTTGAAGAATTTTTCAGAGGAATATTTTGATAAAATAAAAACCCATTATAGATCAGACTATGCAGATTCCAAATATGTAATTTTTTTTAAATTTGATTAAAATTTCTATTTTTTCATTGAATTTCTACTGAAATAGGTCCACAAAGTAGAGATAATAGGATATTTTGTTATTTTAATAACTTTTTTATTTGAAATTTTGTTGTAAAATAAATTACATGACATCAAACTAGAGATAATTCTACACACTTTTTAAAAAAAATTAAAAAATCATATATTTTGGTCAAATTATGCTTTCGATACATGAGAGATTTTAAAAACAACAATTATGCCTAATAAAAAATTAATAAAAAAAATATATTCAACAAAAAATACAAAAAAATATTATCATCAATCTTAGCTGTGTAACATACCATATCCCAAAAGGATTGAGAGAAATATTTTCATTTATGTCAAATTTTTCTTGTTGTACACGAGCATAGTATGGTCTTAAAACAATGACTTTTAAAATGTTGGTTTTCATAATTCCTATTGAAAATGAAATTTTATCATCTGGGTATTAAAATAAATTACATATTTGGAAATTAGACTTTGAGTAAAACATCTTCTATTATTGAATTTGTTTAAGATTCAATCTCTAAGTGCTTGAAATATTCATCTAAAATAGGATGAATTTTAAAAAATAGGAAAAATAGTTCCACTTTTTGGCCAAAAAGTGAACTCAACTTCTTGCTGGCACCCTTGGGAGAGAATAAAAATCAGGTTGAGGGCACAATTCTTGCCCACTGATTATGAAATCCAAATACATCAAAAGTTGTAGAACTTAAGATAGAAGGAGATGACAGTGAGTGCATATGGAGAGGAGTTCCATAAACTAAGCCTAAGGGCTAGAAGACAAGAAGATGAAATGGAGAAGGTAGAAAGGTACCTAAATGGGTTAAGATGGGGCATTCAAGATGAGATTAGGATGATGACACCATATAGTATGCACAAATTATTTCAATTGGCCTTGAGAGCAGAGGATAAAGCAAGAAGAAGAAATGACTTCCATCAAAGTGGAAGAGGTGCTAGAAATAACAGAGGTTTTCAGAGAGGGAGGGGTAACTTTGGTAGAGGACAGAGCCCTAATAGACAATAAGACAATCATTTCATGGATAGTAGTGGAGGAAACTAGTATATATGATCTTTCCAAAGGGGAGGATACAGAGGTAGAGGACCACCAAGAGGTAGGTTCCAACCCCAAGGGAGATCTAATTTAGTTTTCACTGGTAGGTGTTATAATTGTAACCAAGTGGGTCACACGATGGGCAGGTGTCCAGAGAAGGCTTCCTCATACTTAATGGGGGATAGAAGGAATCAGTTAGTTCAAGAAGATGAAACTCAAAGTGTTACTTCTCCCATTTCCAAGTCTGGGCTAGTACTAGATGAAGAGAACTTGATGTTAAGATGAACCTTATTGAAAGTACCTAACACCATAGAGCCACCCCAAAGAAATAACTTATTCAAGACAAATTGTAGGTCACATGGGAAGATTTGCAATGTTATAGTGGAATATAGATCCACTGTGAATATAGTTTCCACTGAGATGGTGGATAAATTGAAGTTGAGAAGGACACCTCACACCACACCTTACAAGGTTTCATGGTTGAACAAGGGTCAACAAACAGTGGTAGATGAGAAAAATATGGTTGAGTTTGAGATTGGGGAATATAAGGACAAGGTCCTATGTGACATACTAACTATGGATGCATGTCATCTGCTCCTAGGACGTCCATGGCAGTATGATGTCAAATCCATACATGATGGAGAGAAGAATAATTATGTTATCACCAAGCTAGGAAAGCAATTCCAAATGGATCCATTGCAAGAACCCAATGAAGAGAAGCATGTGGGGACAAGTGTGATTTTATTGAGTGGGAAAGAGTTTCTAAAGGCCATGAAGAAGGAGAAAGGAGTCTATTGTGCAGTAGTGATCAAACCAAAGGAGGAAACTAAGGAGAAAATCTATTTGCCACCAGAGATACAAGCTTTGTTGGAGAAGTATCATGACATAGTAGATAATTGTTTTCCAAGTGCCTTAACACCTATGGGGGATGTGAGTCATCAAATTGACCTCATTCATGGAGAATATATCCCCAAAAAAGTAGCATATAAGATGATACCAAGCCAAAATGCAGAGATAGAAAAATAGGTCCAAGATTTGTTGGATAAGGGGTTGATAAGGAAGAGTTTAATCCCATGTGCTATGCCAAAAGTATTAGCACCTAAAAAGGATGGAAAATGGAGTATGTGTATAGACTCTAGGTCTATAAACAAGATCACAATTAGATATAGGTTCCCAATGCCCTAGATAGAAGATATGATAGACAATCTTGTAAGATCTTGTTACTTTTCTAGGGTGGACTTGAAGTTAGGGTATCATCAGATAAGTGTAAGGGAAAGTGATGAATGGAAAATAGCTTATAAGACTAATTAGGGTCTATATGAGTGGCTATTAATTCCCTTTGACCTAAGTAATGCACCTAGCACATTCATGAGGCTCATGAATGAAGTGCTAGCAGAGTTCATTGGTAAGTTTGTAATAGTTTACCTTGATGATATTTTGATCTTTAGTATGTCCAAGGAGGAGCACATGAAGCATTTGGAGATGGTCTTAAGAAAGATACATCAAGAGAAATTGATGATAAATCAAGAAAAGTGTGAGTTTCTCAAAACTGAACTAGTTTACCTTGGTTTTGTGATTGCTAATGGATGTATTAAAATGGACCCTTATAAATTTAAGTCAATTTTGGAATGGTCTACACCTAAGTCCATAGGGGATGTTAGGATTTTCCATGGGTTGGCCTCCTACTATAGGAAATTTGTGAGAAATTTTAGTCATGTACGTGCCCCAATTTTGGACAGCATAAAATGTGGAATCAAATGAAAGTTTGAATGGACAATAGTAGTAGATGAGGGGTTTGAAATGTTGAAAAAGAGGATTGCAGAGCTGCCTACACTTAGATTAACTAATTTTAATAAACTCTTTGTGGTAGAGTGTGATGCTAGCAAATTGGCTATAGGAGCATAGCTAAGCCAAGAGGGACACATTGTGGCATTCTTCTTTGAGAAGTTGAATGAGGCAAAAAAAAAGTACTCCACCTATGATTTGGAGTTATATGCCATGGTAAAAGCATTAAAGAAGTGGATACACTACCTATTACCTAGGGATTTTGAGTTCTATACTGATAACCATGCCTTAAGTTTCCTAAATGGACAAGAAAAACTAAATCAGAGGCGTATGAAGTGGGTAGAATCATTGCAGGCTTATACTTTTGTTATTAAGCATAAGAAGGGGGTTAGAAAAAAGGTTGTAGATGCTCTTTGTAGGAGAGTATTCACAATCCAGGAGATACAACTATAAAGTGTAGGATTGAATGATTCGAAAGACCACTGAAAGGAAGACAAAGATTTCAAAGAAGCTTATGAAGCTTGTGTAAAGTTTCAGCAGGGGTTCAAGGTGGATTTCAATGGGTTTGTGTTGCAAGAAGGTATATTTTTCAAAGGTCATCTTATGTGTATACCTCAGTTCTCAATGAGGGAAAACATTGTGAAGGAAAAACATGAAGGAAGCTTGGGAGGCCACTTTGGAGTGGATAAAACTTTGGAGTAGGTGCATAGGGATTACTACTGGCCTATGATGCAGTCATATGTGAATAGATTTGTTAAGAAATGTCATATTTTTCAGAGGGAAAAAGGACAAAGTAGAAATATTGGGTTTTATCAACCACTATCTATACCCCAAAGGCCTTGGGAGTGCCTTAGTATGGATTTTGTTTTGGGGTTACCAAAGACATCTAGAGGACATGACAATGTGTTTTTGGTGGTAGACCATTTCAGTAAGATGGAACACTTCATTCCATGCAAGAAAAAAAATGATGCTTCATAGATTGCAGGACTCTTCTTTAGGGATATTGTAAGAATTCATGGTTTGCCTTTGAATATTGTCAGTGACAGGGATACAAAGTTTGTGGGTCACTTCTAGAGAACTCTTTGGAAGATGCTTGGAAATAATTTGTCTTTCTCCTTAGCCTATCATCCACAATATGATGGGAAAATAGAAGTGGTGAATAGGTCACTTGGGAATTTACAAAGGTGTTTGACTAAAAATTATGGAGAGTCTTGGGATCATATCATAGAGCAGGCATAATTTTCATACAATGACTCCATTAATAGGAGTAGAGGTAAGATCCCCTTTGAAATAGTTTATGGGGTCAAACCTAGAGGGATTTTGGAGCTGAGGGATCTTAGTTTGAGGGAAAAGGGGAGTGCAAGTGGAGAATTACAAAACCAAAGCTGATAAGACCAAGAGGGACTTGAAATTCTAGGTTGGGGATCTAGTAATTTCCTACCTCAGGAAGGAGAGGCTACCCAAAGGCCAACCAACTACGCTAATCATGAAGAAGATTGGACCACTGAATATTTTTCATAAATATGGAAAGAATGTCTATGAAGTGGAATTGCCCCCTGATTTGGGAATTTCACCTATTTTCAATGTTTGTGACTTATACCCCTATAAGGGATCACCTCTAGACTCGGGTTAGTATACACTTGTAGATTTGGAGGAAGATGATTGGGTGAAAGATTTGCCTACCCCAAAGCCATTGTAATTGGAAAGTATCTTGAAATCTAAGGTGATAAAGAATACAAGGAAGGGTAAATACAAGGAGTATCTCATCAAGTGGCAGAGACTACTTTAAGATGAGGCTACTTGTATGATAGAGCTAGAGATTGTGAAACATGGGGTCACTCTTGAAGACCTCCTAAGTCAAGGGAATTGAATTATTCTATCTAGGGGAGTATGGTGTAGGTCACCTCCTTATTTGATGTTTTGGTGTTGTTTAGGGTTGAATTAGGAGTTTGTGTGAGTGGTAGAATAAGTTCCAAAAGGTTGGAAGCAATGTTAGTCTAACTTCATGTTTGTAAGGGCTTTAGTGCTCATTAAGGGTTTTGGGTATTTTGACTTTAAATTGTGGAAAAGTTGCCATTTTAGTGCAACATGGATTGGAGGTATGTTTTAGGACCCTACATATCCTATTTAGGGTCCTAGGAGTCAACATCAATCATCAAGTTTACATAGAAAGTCAAAATGCTTCAAAATGCAAAAAGTTGTTAGCAACTTTGAAAGTTGCTTGAGCAACTTTTGCAAGAAATGAAAAATGTAGTTAAAATGATTTGTAACTACCCATGCTCTATATATGAGCATGGATTCAATTTTTGGACAAGGTTAATGAGATTTTGGATTGAGACATTTACTTCTAACACCTCTGCACAGATGTTTGTAGCTCCATTTGCATAATCTGCACTATATCTTTGTTCTTGTATGGTCCTATATGGGTTGGCATAGGAGATCAGGCTCCATGATAGTGTAGTGTTTATTTTCATCTTCCATATGAAATAGGTATTTTGTTTTGAAGTTTAGTAGGTTTAAAGTTAAAATATTTTGAAGGCCACTGGTCTAACAGAGACAAAACAGTGTTGCCAAGATAGAAATGGCTCTAACCTAGTTTTTCTCCGGTGGAATTGACTGAAACCATGGGGAAGGTAGGGTTAGGGTAAATTGATATGGTTTTTTTTCTTCTTTTTTTTGTCTCTATGGATTTCATAGGCCAACAATGAATCCCTATGGCTGACTAGTGAAACCAGGTGAGCCAGGATAGGGAGAAGACAGACTTTGTGTGAGCACCCAAGACCTTTTTTGAAAGATGTAGTGGCATTTATAGATGCACTAGATAGTATCCTAAAAGGATTAAATGGTTATTTGAGGTGAATAAGTGATTAGAGACAATATTTTCAATTGTTCATGTTCATTGGTCCAGAGGCCTAATTAATAGGCTATAATCTAGGGCCTAAAAGAAAGTAGGGTTTTGGGTGTCATCAGAGGTCAGGGTTTTGGACTCTAATAGAGTTGAATGATGTCTTTAATATTTTAAAGTTTTTTTGTGGGGACATTTGGTGATTTTAGAAGATATAGTCCAAAATCATTGAAAATAGACCTACAAGGAGTTGAGCAATTAGCCCTCCTAGTGAGTTAAAGACCAATAGGATTGGTGGAGCATCTTGGAGTGTTGGGATGGATGAAAAAGGACTAAGAAAGGGTAAAGAAGTGTATGAAGAGTCTCAGTGAGTGTGTGGGAAGATCCTAGGTAGAGGATTGGCAATCTAGGTGGAGTTGTAGAGAAGGAAACTAAGCTTTTGGTTAACTAGTTGGACTAGTTTAGCTTAGAAATCTTAGAGTCTTCCAAGAACCAAGTATACCTTGGAGGAGAAGTTGGTGGAGAGGGTCTTAGAGATCCTAAATGGTGGAAGATCCAACAAAGAACAACCATTTGATGTTTGTTTTGGTAAAAAAATAAACTAGGACATAGGAAAGGCTCTAGATTGTTTAGTAGGTTTAATCTTGGAGGTTTAATTTGGAAGCAATGTTAGTCTAACTTAATGTCTGTAAGGGCTTTAGTGCTCATTAGGGGTTTTGGGTCTTTTGACTTCAAATTGTGGAAAATTTTCCATTTTAGTGAAACATGGGTTGGAGGTATGTTTTAGGACCCTACATATCCTATTTAGGGTGCTAGGAGTCAACATCAATCATCGAATTGACATAGAAAGTCAAAATGCTTCAAAATGAAAAAAGTTGCTCGAGCAAATTTTGCAAGAAATGAAAAAATATAGTTCAACTAATTTGTAAATACCCATGCTTAGTATATGTGAATTGAATCGATGTTTGGACAAGGTTAATGAGATTTTGGATTGAGATATTTACTTTTGACACCTATGTACAGATGTATGTAGCTCCATTTGCATAATCTGCACTGTATCTTTGTTTCTGTACTATCTTGTACATATTGGAATAGGTGATCAGGATCCTTGATAGTGTAATGTTTATTTTCAGCATTCATATGCAATAGGTAGTTTGTTTTGAAGTTTAGTAGGTTAAAAGTTACAAGATTTTTAAGGCCATTGGTCTGACAGAGACAAAACAGTGCTCCCAAGATAGAAATGTCTCTAACCTAGTTTTCCTCTAGTGGAATTGACTAAAACAATGGGGAAGGTAGGATTAGGTTTAGTAGATAGGTTTTTTGTTATTTTTTTTGTTGTCTGAATGGATTTCATAGGATAACAATGAAGCCCTATGGCTAGCTGGTGAAACCAGATGAGCGAGGATAGGGAGACGACAGACTTTGTGTGAGCACCAAAGACCTTTTGGGGAAGACTTAGTGACATTTATATATGAACTAGATAGTATCCTAAAAGGATTCAATGGTGGTTGGAGGTGAATCAGTGATTGGATACAAGATTTGTAATTGTTCATGTTCACTGGTCTAGAGGCCTAATTAATAGGCTATAATCTAGGGCCTACAAGAAAGTAGGGTTTTGGGTGTCATCAAAGGTCAGAGTTTTGGATTTTTATAGGTTTGAATGATGTATTGAAGATTTTAAAGTTTTTTTGTGGGGAAATTTGGGGATTTTGGAAGCTATAGGCCAAAATCGGTGAGAATAGACCTACAAGGAGTTGAGCATTTAGCCCTCCTAGTGAGTGAAAGACCAATTGGATTGGCAGAGCATCTTGGAGTGTTGGGATGGATGTAGAATGACCAAGAAAGGGTAAATAAGTGTATGGAGATTCTTAGTGAGTGTGTTGGAAGATCCTAAGTAGAGGACTGAAAATCTAGGTGGAGTTGTAGAGAAGGAAACTAAGCTTTTGGTTAACTAGTTGGACTAGTTGAGCTTAGAAATCTTGGAGTCTTCTAAGAACCAACTATAAATTAGAGGAGAAGTTGGTGGAGACAATCTTGGAGATCCTAATTGGTGTAAGATCCAACAAAGAAAAACCATTGGATGGTTGGTTTGGTCAAACAATCACCTAGTAGAGAGGAAAGGCTCTAGATTGTCAAACCCTCTGCATTAGAGAAGCAAAAGTTTGAAACTTATAAATACCATAATGGTGGATCAGTAAGAATGGGTAATGACACACCTTGTCTAGTTGAAGTTAAAGGAACAATAATGTTGAATAACCTGATCAAATTTTAAAATGCTTACTGGGTAAAAGGATTAAGTTATAATCTATTAAGTGTTTCACAACTGAACAACACAGGTCACTGAGTAGCATTTGAGAACAAGAAGGCAAGATCTTCAATGAATCAGGAAGATTGATCAAAACTAGTGAGAAGACAAAGGGTAACCTTTTGTATCTTGATGAAATTAACACCACTTTTTTAATGGATATAAATGAAAACATATGGTTGTGGCTCAAAATATTGTGTCATGTGAATTTTGACAACATGATAAAGATAAGCAATAAAAGAAAAGTTAGAGGCTTACCGAGCATATCAAAGACCAAGCATATCATGTACAAGAACTTTCAAAAAGGTAAGATGACAAAGTCTAGTTTCAAGAGTAAATCCCATACATCTAATACAATTATAGAATTATTTTGAACTTATCTATGTGGACCCATGAGGATAATAGTTACTATGGAGATATGTATTTCATTTTCTTTGTTAATGATTGTTCTAGAATGATGAAAGTTATGTTCTTAAAAGAAAAATCAAAGGCATTCAAGATGTTTAAATAGTATAAGGCTATGGTAGAAAAACAAGGTGATTAGAAATTGAAAAGCTTAAGGTTAGATAGAGGAGGGGAATTTATTTTAGATGAATTCACTAATTTTTGTAATGAGCATGGAATTAAAAGATAGGTTTCTGAATCGAGAACACCACAACAAAATGGAATTGCTGAGAGGAGAAATAGATCAATTATTGACTATGAAAGAACATTGATGATTGAGAAATGAATCACTCAAACTTTCTGGAGGGAAGCTGTCAGCACTGCTATCTACACATTAAACTGAGTACAATTGAAGAAGAACATAAAGAAGACACCCTATGAGCTTTGGTATGGTTACACACCCAATGTTAGTTACTTTAGAATATCTGGTAGTCAATGTTATATTTTGAAGGATGATAGAAATGGAAAGATTGACTCCAAAAGTGATGAAGGTATCTTTCTAGGGTATTCCACCAAAAGTAAGTCTTATAAATGTCTTAACAAGTCATCTAACAAGATCATTGAAAGTGTAAATGAAAGAAGAAAAAGAATGAGAGGAATACAATAGGTTTGTTTATATTGAAGAACCTGACACTCTACCCAAGCAACAATGTATCTCTCCTGAGAAACAAAACATTGCACCCGAGCATCAGGCTACAATTACCAAAAATTAGGATAATACTCAAGATGATGTACCAAGCGATGAAGATAAAAATGAAGGTTAAGAAGATGATCAAAATGATGCAAAAAGAGATGAACCAAAAATTTCCAAGTATGTTAGAAGACATCATCCACAAAATCAGATCATAGGAGCTAAGAAGGCTAGAATGAGAACAAGAAGTAAGTCACTGAACACTAGATGTTTACTTTGTGATTTTGAGCCTTAATATGTTAATACTACACTTGAAAATGAGGAATGGGTCAGTGCTATGAATGAAGAAATAGAACAAATTGAGAAGAATATTACATGGACACTAGTACTAAGACCAAATGAAAATAATGTCATCGGTACCAAATGGATATTCAAAAACAAGCTGAATGAGAATAGAGAAGTCACAAGAAATAAAGCAAGATTAGTATGCAAGGGGTATGCACAAGAATAAGGTATTGATTATGGAGAAACCCTTGCACCCATTGCTAGACTAGAAGGAGTTAGAATTCTTATTTCTTATGTTGCATTCAAAGGATTCAAGGTATACTAGATGGATGTCAAATCTGCATTCCTAAATGAAATATTTGAAGAGGTATACATTGAACAACCAGAAGGGTTTATAGATCCAGAAAAGAGAAACATGGTATGTAGACTACATAAAGCCTTATATGGGTTGAAACAAGCATTGAGATCTTAGTATGAGAGACTTCACTCCTATCTCATTAGCATTGAATTTGTAAGAACAAGTGAAAATAAGAATTTGTACTTAAAAGAAGATATCGAAGGTAATATTTTGATTGATGAAATATCTGTTGATGATATTATTTTTGGGGGAAATGAACTATTATGAAAATCCTTTACTATTGAAATGGGAAAAGAGTTTGAAATGTCTACATTTGGGGAGACCAAATTCTTCCTTGGTCTACAGATTCTTCAACAAGATGCAGGCATATATATCACACAGTCCAAATAGATCAAGGAAGTGTTGAAGATATTCAAAATGGAAGATTCCAAACTAGTTAGAACACCTATGGCGAATGGATGTAAGATTACAAAGGAAGACAAATAAAATGAGGTAAATTAGACCTTGTATAGATCAATTATTGGCAAAATAATGTATGTTGTTCATACTAGACCACATATTGCAAATGTAGTTGGAATAGTTGCAATATTCTATGCTAATCCCAAAGAATCACATATGACTATTGTCAAGATAATTCTAAGATATCTGAAGAACACTGAGGACTATGGCTTATGGTATAAAAGAGAAGGAAAATTTGAGCTACAAGTCTATATAGATTATGATTGGGATGGAAACATTGATGACCGAAAGAGCACAACTGGAGGAGCATTCCTCATGGGTGATAGACTTGTCACATGGATCAACAAGAAGCATGGATGCATCTCTCATTCTATTGAAAAAGCATAATATGTGGTTGTTGCTGCAAATTTTTCCAATATTGCATGGATCAAACAATTGCTGGAAGGTATGAATATGAGGATTCTTGAACCTGTGATTATCTATTGTGATAATACAAGTGCAATTAACATTTCTAAGAATCCAGTCATGCATGCTAAGACTAATAATATTTCTATCAAGTTCACTATCTAAGAGAACAAGTACAAGCAAAGGAGGTCATACTAGAATATGTTCAATCAAAGGAACAACTAGCTGACATCTTTACCAATCCATTACTGAAAGATACATTTGAGTACCTGAGATAGAGAATAGGGGTACAACCCTTGTCTATCGATCAGTAAGCTTACTAGGAGGTTGCATCAACCTATACAAACAAAACACCATTCATGTTGATGCAAGCTAAGAGATGGACAACAACAGATCCATATGTACACAGTAAGGTACAAATCTACACCAAACACCAAGTCAATATATTGTTGATGGATAGGCAAATTCTAGGAGTATATTATAAAAAGGGAACGGAAGATGATATAGAATAATTTTTTGGCATTGTTGTCAAAGGGAGAGATTCTCATTATCAATAATTATAAGGGAGAGATTATTCTCATTATCAAAAGGGAGAGATGATCTCATTATCAAAAAATATTATATCATTATCCATGGAGAGAAGTTCCTAAGAACTCAAAGGGAGAGATAATCATTATCCAAAGGGAGAGATTGATTACATATGAAATATCCATCAAAAGGAGAGAAGTAATAAAGGGAGAAAGTACATACTAAAGATGAGATGAATCATTGCTGTCAAAAGAAAAAGAGATGATAAAGAAGAGGAACAATCAAGGAAGAATACATATCAGAAACAAAGACATAAGTTGCTACATCTATCTAGTAAAGGGATTGAAGATTGAAGAAGCTCACTCTACAAGAAACAAATCTAAGCTATTTGAGCTTAACGAGAGCCAGACATATATAATAGTTACAATAGAAAATATTGATGAACTTCAACTGTTATATTTCATACTGTATTAGTAATAAGTGTGACAATGTAGTGTGTTGACATCAATTCCAAAGGGACTGATTGATGAGATGTAACCGATTGAATGTTTGAAGATGTTAAGTTGATCACTGAAATGCAGAAAGATAATGCAAGAAATTAAATCAGTTAATGGATTGTATTGTCATTGATGTCAACTTGATATAATATGATCGGTTATATTCAAAGTATCAAAGACTTTAGAGAATCAAAGAGAAAAATATTATGCTTTTACAAATGCATAAAATACCATCATTCACTAAAGTGACTTCAAACAATGATGGATAATGGAAATTGAAGAACATAGAAAACTGAAAGTTAATTCATAGTGATGCCAAAGAAAATAAGAAGCTAAGAATTAACAATGAGAAAAATAACAAGCATTACTAGCAGCCAGAATTACAGTGGTAACCGATGAAGAAGCCTGAGGAAAACTAAATTTTTGACTGAAGCTATCAAAGAGTTAAAACACCAAAGTTAATTGGAGTTCAGAAATGACAAAATATCTAGCTGGCAGAGCTAAAGATAGACTTAACTAGTTGTTGACATTGTTTTAATTGACAAGTTAAAGCCAGAGATAAGTAAAGGATTTAGGGTTTTTTTATCCAATTAGAAAGAATATTTATATGAGATAAAACAAGAGTTATCCTTTAACTCAATATTGGCTAAGATTGTGGATCATACCAAGAACAAGAAAATTAAGAAGAGAGAAACAATGATATCATGTCTATAAAGAGACAACCTAATTCATTATAATTAAGGGGAGGAAATGATAAAGAGGATATTGGAGAGAAACTAATGAAGAAAAACTTCATACAGTCCTAATCAATCAAGCTAAGGAAAGAGATAAAGATTTCTATGGACACCAAGCAACAAAGAAGCACAAAATCACCGAGAAAAAAGAAGTGGAGCAAAGGTATTGAAAAGATATATTGATCAGAATGGTTTAATTAGCTTACAATAGATATGAAAATCTACAAGTATAAGTTGTATATGTGAACATGTCATTTACTGTTTCAGATTAACCATTGATTCAAAAAGTCTCCTAACCGAGCAGGATTTGAAGATCCTTTCTATATTGAGATACATCCCAAGGAGTATCAAAAAGTTTGATCATGAAGATAGCATGAGATTCTAGATACCATTTGAAAAACTACAATGGTTTTGGTCATAGAAGGTAGCATAGAGATGCATGATATCAAGTGACAAACTAATATTTTAAATACTCTAACAAGGTCACACCTAATAGTGTGTTTGTAACCTTTAACAGGGTTGGCTCTTCACCAAGCTCACTTCAGAAGAGTGAAAATTTTGGGTTATCGGTCCCAAGTGGTTTTTCCCTTAAACAAGGTTTCCATGTTAAAAATCCATGTGTCAATGTGTTTATGAGTCATTACTTTAGTGTTTTGCATTACACATAACTAATCTAGATTGATCGGTTTACAGTAAGAAATTTACTATTTTTTGGTAAATGAAAGACTGATATTCGATAAACATTAAGAATAAGATTTAATAGAGAACTCTAAGAAATAGTTATTTATTAAGATTGTTTGAAGTCATTCATCTTGTAGGATTGAAGATAACTAGAGGCTTAATATTGTGGTACTAAGCTTTTGGGTTGATTTATTGGAATATTTTTGAGGCTACTGATTCAACCCCCCCTCTCAGTTATTTCTAACATTTTGATTTAAATTTAATATCTAATATGCATTTGTATCTAGGTGATATTTTTTTTGTGGCTAAGGATCCTGATAATGCTGAAAGTGTATATTATTATCTACTAAGATGCACAAAATAAAAATACAAATTGCCAGAAGAAATTGTAGATGGTGATGGACAGTCATATCCAACTGGTTCAGTTGTTATTGAAGGAACATATTATCATCAAGTAAAGATAGACATAAATGGTGTTCAATTTATTGAATATATGTCTGGTCAAAAAGTTCTACATTACAGTCACTTGGTTATAGCAACAAAGTTGCAATTTGAGACATTGCAAAAAATAGGACATGACAATCAAAAGTGGAGGTTTCTATTTGAAGAACATGAATTTTTTTTGGAGATAATAAAAGACAGAGAGGATCCAGACTTTATGTATCAGGACCTTTATGATAAAACTCTTATTTTAGCTCTCGTACTTTCATATTTGAACTCCCCTTAAGACATCCCCTTTTAAATTAATTTAAATTACTTACATGATGAATTGAATAGCTTAGTTAATTGAATATTAATGGTTCAATGAGTTTATTATATAGCTTTTATGTATGTTGTTATAGATTTATGTGTTAATGTGTATGTTTTTATACCTCCCCTTAAGACATCCCCTTTTAAATTCCTTTAAATTACTTACATGACAAATTGAATAGCTTAGTTAATTAAATATTAATGGTTCAATGAGTTTATTATATAGGTTTTATGTATGTTGTTATAGATTTATGTGTTAATGTGTATGTTTTTATACCTCCCCTTAAGACATCCCCTTCAGACATCATATTTTAAATTACTTTAAATTACTTACATGACAAGTTGAATAGCTTAGTTAATTAAATATTAATGGTTCAATGAGTTCATTATATATCTTTTATGTATGTTGTTATAAATTTATGTTTTGATGTGTATGTTTTTATACCTCACCTTAAGACATCTCCTTAAGACGTCCCCTTAAGAGATTTTGAATAGATTAGTTGTACTTACATAGAAATAACTCTAAAATATGAAATAAATCATTCCTATATGAAATATTTAAAAGTAACATGTATTTAACTCATTCACATGTATAACATACATACATATATGAAATGATGAAAATGAACATGTATATATGTAATGTCTAAAATATGAAATAAATCATTCACATGTATAACATACATACATATATGAAATGACGAAAATGAACATGTATATATGTAATGTCTAAAATATGAAATAACACATTCACATGTATAACATACATACATATATGAAATTATGAAAATGAATATGTATATATGTAATGTCTAAAATATGAAATAACATACCAACATATAACATGTAAATGTATAGGTCTGAAATAACATGTAGATGAAATGTCTAGAATATATATTTGTTTGAAATAACATGTATGTATATGAAATATCTACAATATATCTATGAAATGTATATGATGGTCCACCTCCTCCTGATCTCTATGTGCAATAAAATAAAAATATGTGTCATGCATACACACATGTCTAATAAACTAAATACTTGTGATCATCGAAAAACATATAAATTTACCTATCTGTCATGATGCACAGGATCACTTGGAGTTTGTAAATCTCCATATCCACACTCCATAATCAAAATTTTAATTCAAATTATTTGTCATTTACATGTGTAGGTTTTATAAATATATCAAAATTTAAACAATTATATACCATAGCAGCATGTAATGCTCTCCCGATATCGCTCAACTCTGAATCATGTAAGTCTACATCACTGGGATCAATCTCATATAAGGACACCTCTAAGGGATCAATCTGGTCATTTGTAAGCAAGCTAGTAAAAATTTGACAAACTGGATGGATGAAGTGGCCTGGGTAGACTGGTGAGGTGTATCCTCGTCAACTATAGTCTGCTGAGGAGTTGTAGGTGGTGCAAGAATATCCTCCTATCTCTGTGTACCCTAAGAACCTGATCCAATAGATCTACTGAGAATGGTGGGGATAAATTTTGGGATAGGCTTGAGAGGAACCCCGTCGATAATTTGTATAGCTTGATATGTGCAATGTAGATAACTGGCTAAACATGCACTTGTATGACACAACTAGTCCAAATCTGATATAGCTACAATCTCAAAGGGAGATGGTATATCTACTATATGGTATGGGTCATCACTAGAGGATGCATCCTATGTAGGTGGAAGAATGCCAGAATGGGAATGCAACATGTATCTTCCTAAATGATTAGATGACATCTCATGAACCTATGTTGTGATACTCGTGATACTAGAAAATACATCCATCCTGATCCTGTCATCAAGTACACTCTGTCCTACAACTACCATTTCCAAACCTTTTGGTACAACCAAAAGGTTTGGACCCACCTTTTCCCACTTATTAGCGGGCACTGGGGCATTACATCCTTTGAATCTATCTGATAATCTCCCCATCCCCTACCCAACATGACCAGGAAAATATGTGTAATCAACATAATGTTGCAAATGAAATTCTACAAACAATTGTTTGCAAAAATATAGTTGAAGTTCATCCTTCTGGGGCCACCTATGATGATCACCCAACCATCGAGGATATATAAATAGTGCAACAAAGTCATCCTCACATTGAGTAGTCATATAACCTTTGACCTGCACTCTATCTTAGTAATGAGGAAACATGGTCTTCATCATAGTGGTGGAGACTTTTGAATCAACCTATCTATACTTCACAATGCTAGTAACGTTGTGGGAGAGAGAAGTATAGAATGTATCAATATATATACTATCATAAGGGTTGTATGATTCAACTGTGTCAATAATATGAACCAAGTCCTCTCTAATGATCTTCCCCCTATCCCTATTAGGGATGGTGGTGGATGACTAGATCCTCTAATCAAGAACCTCAATAGCTGGTGTCAATCAAGCTATAGTACTGGTGAATAAATGATCCCTGCCCTCTCTAGAATGAGAAGATCTATCAGAAGAGAGGTCACTATTACCCCCATGTACACTAGCATCTCTAGAATCTATAGGTAATGCCCCTCTACCTGATGCCATGTGATAGAAAAAATAGATCTATATGCTCGAAAGTATAAAGAAGAATATATGTCTAGATCTTTGCACATGTACATGGTCCAATTCTAGTTTAATTATATATTTTTAAACACACGTGTTAAAAATAAATAAACTAGAAAACACTTGAATGCATATACATTGGAAATAAAAATGATTTAAAATCATATATACATACATGTGCACATATTTTATAACGAAAAGAGGTTTTGAGTAATGGATCAATTTTGTCTCTAGGTTTACAACTAGCCTAGTTGAATCTAGATTAATGTTTCATGTTTAGGTTTAGGGATCAACTTGGTTTATTTCTCAATTAGGTTTAGGGTTAATTTGTTTGTGTTTATCACATTCATGTTGGTTTCTAGTGTTCTAGTTGAAGTTCAAGGTTCATGTGTTGGTTGAACATGTTAGGGTTTATGTTGGTTTCTAGTACATGATCTAGTTGAAGGTTAGGGTTCATGTTGGTTGGACATGTTATGGTTAATTTGTCAATTGGATTTAAGGATATTCTTTTAAATTAGGTTTACATGGTTAGGGTTCATATATTTTTTATTTAATGTTAGGGATTATGTTGGTTAACGTGTTCCAGTTTCATGTTAGTTTCTAGCTAATGACATGTCACATGATAGGTAAAATAGATAAAAGAAAACACTTGAATACATGTATGTTTGAAAGAAAAATTCAATTTAGCACGTTAACATTTATGTTGATTTATGCTTTAGTTTCATGTGTTGGTTTCATGTTAGGTTTCTATTAGGGATCAATATGGTCGGGGTTTCTTGTTAGGGTTCATGTTAAGGTTTATGTTAAAATTTATGTTTTAGTTTCATGTTAGGGTTCAAGATGTTGGTTTCATATTGGGGTTTCACATGTTAGGGTACAATGTTATTTTTAGTACATGAATGTTGTAATACTAATATTTTCTAATGTCTTGTAGTTCATTTTCCTAATGTTTTGTAACATTTTGCTAAGGTTTTCTTAGGGTTCAAATTAGGGTTCGATGTGGTTAGGTTTCATGTTAGGGTTCAATATGGTTAAGGTTTCATGTTAGGGTTAATGTTAGAGTTTAAGTTGATTTATGTTTTAGTTTCATGTTAGGGTTAATTTGTTAGAGTTTATGTTGATTTATGTTTCAGTTTCATGTTAGGGTTAATTTGTTAGAGTTTATGTTGGTTTATGTTTTAGTTTCATGTTGGTTTTATGTTTTATAATATTTTCCTAATGTTTGGAAACATATGTAATAAAAATAAATTAATTAACTAAATAACATTTTCCTAATGTGAAATTTTCCTAATGTAACATTTTCCTAATGTAATATTTTCCTATTGTTTTGAAACATTTGTAATAAAACTAAATTAATTAACTAAGTAACTAACATATAATCTTAACTAAAAAAAACATTAAATCTACATAAAACAATATTTTAAATTTTCTAAAATTAAAAATTAAAAAATTAAAACAAAAAACATCAAATAATAGTGCAACTACATCAATTTAACTAAAGAAAACTTTAAAAAAATTAAAAAAAAAAACCAACCTATTTTTGGCTGAATTAGCCCTATTCCACTTCACAATTCTTGGAAGGTGCTCAGTGCAAATGAGCTGCTCAAACCAGATTTTTGGGTACATATAATTTTTATGGGTTCTAGCCAAAGCAGTTTCGGTCGAACTAGTTTTAGCTGGAACCCATCTACCACATTGTCGCCACATGGTTCCGCGTGTGTGCCACGTATGTACAGCCAAACATGTTCCGTCTGAAACAAGCCCAGACAAAACTACCAAAATGGTCCTCAAGTGTGACACTTTGCCCAAATTATCCCCTTATAGGAAATACATATTATTCCCCTTCAACAACAATGCCAAAGTTTTCAAATCATTCAGTCATCTAAGTTTAGACATGATTAATCCTTAATTGATCTCTCCTCATCACTGCATTACAACACCAGACTATGACTTATTCCCCATGGAGTAATCCATCACTACATAAATTCATAGATATAATATTTTGATAAACACATATGAATTGATTCAATCAACATCATCTTCTAATTAATTTAAGATAGGGGAATGGTGTAGAGTGCACAATGACTACTTCACTTTAGGATCTACTTGTCTCTTAGACACCCCAAACTTCTCTCTAAGACTCTCTTAGTCTTATACTTCCTCTTTAGGAATCAATCTCCTAAATGAGCCCAAATTATGAAAACTACCCCACATTATTAGGGTCTTCAATTAAGTGGTGGAAAAAGTCACTAGGGATCCCAAACGTTGATATTTAACTCCCTATTGGATCCTCTCACACCCACAACATAACTTTTCCAATTTAAACCAGAATTCCTACTAGCTCTAACCCACTGGTTTTATCAGATTTACTCCCAAAATTATGAACAAATTGGTGAGCGCTCTCAGATATAGATACCCTTTATTAAAATCTTGTGGATTCCAAGAGTTCTTAGTTGCAAACTAATTCTACACCCCGAAAACACCTACGAGGTTCACAGGCCTAATTTGCTAGACTAGGCATGGATAACAAACAAACTATGAAAGGATGGGTTCTCAGAAACTTCCCAAGGACTCAAAAATATTATATTACCTCAAAATGATCCAAAACACCCACTCATCAAGTCAGATTAATCTAATGGATTGACTGTCTCCACTTTTCTCCAACTTTCCTCGCTAAACACCTAGAGATGTTTAGCTTAGGGCTTGCTTGGAAACATAGAAAACAAAAACCCCTCACCCTAGAATCCTATAATCTCTAAGAGAACTCCCTTAACTTGAATTATCTAGTGCACCATATGTTTCACCCCATGGGAGTGAAAGTTAGAGGGCCATTTCCAAAAATCCCTCAAATTTGAGGTTACCCAGACTGGTCAACACCAAAACTTGAATAAATTTCACAAATGAATTCCAAATCCCTTCAAACAAAAAGAATCAGATAGAAAAAAATTGAGCTATCAAAAAATTACAAAATTAGATCATTTTTAGATTGTACAAGTCCATATTATCCATGAATACAGTGAAATTTCCATAAATTTAGGGTTTATTTATTGATTTCTTCAAACTTTCATACAATCTGACAACATACAACATCATCCCTCAAATGTTTGACCTCTTTGTGCCCGTATAGACTCTTCAATATGGCTATAAATACCATTCAAATGGTTAACCACCATTTTTCAATTTTATGCAACTTTTGAAAAAGTTGTTAAGCAACTTTTCAATGTTGCATGACAACTTTTACATTTTCATGACAACATTTGTACTTTTTCTCTAATGCACCTATTATACCAACCTAAGGAAAAAATGTATTAAATTATCCATGTCAAGAAAAAATCAACTAAATCTCTAGTAAATCACTTATTCAACCTAATTCAGACCTTTGGTTGAATTTGGCATCTAGGTTTATAACATCACCTTAGATCCAATTAACCTTAAACATGGTCTCATTATTACATTTCCTTATTCAAAAGGATCATTATTCACACCTATCCTTTGTATCCCTTCCTTAGGACTATGAAGATATGCTAATTTCCCTACACCATACTCCCTTGGCTAATAAAACTCAAGTCCCTTGAGTTGGTAACTCTGAGACTTGAAACCCAACTGCTCAATAGTTGTCTTTGTCAGCCAAGTTGCATCCTCCAATGGTCTTCCTCTCCATTTGATGAGATAATCAAAGTATGTTTTCCTCCTAGTCTTCTTTCTCACCTTTTTTAAAGGATACATTCTATCTTTGATTGTGGTGTCCTAGGAAGTGTACTAAGTATTTCTTCCTTGGGTGCTTCATCTTCACTAGCATCAAACACATTAGGGCCCTTATAGGCATAGATACTAGAGACATTAAAAGTTTTAGACAAACTAATATCTCATGGAAAATCAATTGTATATGCATTTGTGCCACACTTTTGTAAGATTTTTAAGGGTCCTATATTTCTCATCATAATTTTAGTGTATTTTCCTTTAGGGAGTCTCTCCTTCTTGAGGTGAACCATCACCCTATCCCCTATTGCAAACTGTTGATCTCTCCTCTTACTGTCAGCTACTTCTTTAGACTTCTTTGATGTCTTCTCCATTCTACTTCTAATATCTTAGTGGATATCCCTCATGATTTATATAAATTCATCTGCTTTTGCACTGTTCCTCTATAAGTAACTCACTTCTCTCAACTCTAATACACCCCTAGGATGTGTTCCATAAACAATTTGAAAAGAACTGTGGCCTATATTTCTGTTCACTAAATAATTGTATGTGAATTATTCTTGTGCAAATAATGAATCCCATATTTCTCCATGATCCTTTTTTAAACACCTCATTAGGTTCCCGAGTGACCTATTGACAACCTCTATTTGGAAATTTTATTGTGCGTGGTATGCTGATGAATATGAGAAACTGGTTCTTAACCTCTTCCAAAGAGTTTTCCAAAAGTATCCAAGGAAATTTGAATATCTGTCAAAAACTATGGATAAGGGTAATCCATTCAACCTTACAATTTATTTGAAGAATATACATGCCACATGAGTAGCATCATCACTTTCTCTACAAGGTAGAAAATGATCCATTTTAGAAAAAAATTCAACCGGTACACACACACTATAATGTCCTTATCTGGTCTTTGGAAGCCCAAGCACAAAATCCATCCTTACTAAATCCCATGGTATATTTAGGATTGGTAAAGGTGTCCAATATCTTATCAAGCCCAAAGTTCTCTTCTAAACCCCCACAATTTTTCTCCTTCACAATGTTATCTCTGATTGATCCCTTAGGAATACATAACTGACTTCCCTTGAAGAGCAATCCATCTTGCAACATGAAATCTGAAAAATCACTATGATATCTGCTAGTAATATCCTTGCATACATGATAGGATTCCTTGAAGTCCCTATCATCCTCATACACATCCTTCATTGAATGGACTCCCATGTTCTCCAACCTTACCTCCTGAATGGTTAAATTCCTTCTAATGAGAGCATCAAAAACCTTTTTTGCTACCCCTTTCCTATGTTTTATGGTAAAGGTGTATGCTTGAAGGTATTTCACCCATTTCATATGCCTATGGTTTAGTTTCTCCTCTCTATTCAAGAAACTTAAGGCATGGTTGTTAGTGTAGAAAACAAATGCCTTTGGCAACAAGTAATACCTCCACTTCCTTAAGGACTATACCATTGCATACATTTCTAAATCATATGTATATTATATTTGTTTTGATTGAGTTTTTCACTAAATAAGGCTACTGGTTTACCTTATTGACTCAAGACCCCACTTATGGCCATATTACTAGTATCACACTCAATGGTAAACACTTTGTTAAATTTTGGTAAGATCAATACAAGTTGTTCTACAAATTTCATTTTCAAGAATTCAAATGACCTATCTGCTTATGGGGTCCATGAAAATTGACACTTCCTATCCACTTTGATTTTATCTATCATAGGAGCACATACATTGCTAAATCCCCTAATGAACTTCCTCTAAAAAATTGTCAAACCATGGAATCTATTTATCTCACTTGCATTTCTTGGGGTTGGCCAATTTGGTATTGGATCCACCTTGGATGGGACCATCTTTAGGTTACCCTTTAAGATCAAAAATCATAGGAATATCAATTCCTCCTACAATAAAACACATTAATCTAAGTTGATCTTAAACTTCTCCTCTTGTAGCCTCTTCAAGACCTACTCAACATGCATCAGATGTTCATCTCTACTTTTGCTGAAAAATGAGAATGTCATCTAAGTAAACAAAAACAAAAAAAAATGATTTATAAAAGGTTTAAGAACTTCATTCATGAGACTCATGAATGTACTTTGAGCATTTGAGAGGCCAAATGACATCACCATCCACTCAAACAACCCCCCATTAGTCTTGAATGCAAATTTCCATTTGTCTCCCTCTCTGACCCTTATATGATGGTATCCACTCTTCAATTCCATCTTGGAGTAATACCCCTCCCCTTGTAGGAAATCAATCAATTTTTCCATTCTAGGCATGGGAAATATGTACCTTATAGTGATCTTATTGATGGATATGGAGTCAATACATAATCTACATGTACCTTCCTTCTTTGGAGCCAACAGTGTTGGTTTTGCACAAGGGCTAATACTTCATCTTATAAACCCTTTCTCTAGAAACTCTTCAACTTCTATCTCCGGTTATTTGGTAGTGTAGACACTAGTATAAAATCAATGCAATGACTCATATATCTAAATAGTGGTAGAGTCTCATTCTTACTATCTACAATCACATCCTTGTACCTAGCCAACAAGTCTTGTACCTACTTTGGTCCTACAATCCTCAATGGTTCTCTTTCTTCCATCTTCCTTTCCTTCACTTCTTTCCTTGGTTTCACCACTATGTTAAAACATAGAGTACTCTTCTTAAGAGTCTTCATAAACTCCTTTTCTCCTGTAACCAATACATTGGTTACTTCATGTGTCTCCTTTTAATTATCATGAGAGGTCTTTTGCTGTATTCTACTCCACCCTTGGTGATCTTATAGATGTTATTCTTTCCATCATGCTTGGAATTCACATCATACTTCCATGGTCTCCCTAGCAATAGATGACATGCATTCATCTATGCAACATCACAAAGAATATTGTCTTGGTAGTCTCCTATCTGAAACTAATCATATACCTATTTATTTACCATATCTTATTGTTCTTTATTTAACCAATACACCTTATAGGGGTTAGGATGGGGTATTTTATTCAATCCATGTTTACTAACCATCTAAATAGATGCAAGATTATTGGTGGAACCTAAATCTACAATTACCTTACATACTTTACCTTTCACCTTGCAAGATGTCCTGAATAAAGTCTTCCTTTTGGGTGGTTTTTCATTGCAGGAGCCTTCCATAAGGTTAAATTAAGCATCAAACATTCACCTTCCTCTAGATTTGCATTTCCTCTTGGTCCTTGTATGCTTTGTGTGTCATCTTCTTGAGTTAGTTGTATCCTCCTCTCTCCACCTTGATTGTTGTTTTTTTGCTTCTCTGGACACCTTGAGGCTTGATTCCCCACTTGATTGTAGTTGAAACACCTTCCTATGAACACTCCTAAACTCCTACCCCAAAATATTCCTCTACTATTTCCTCTTCTTCCCCTAAATCCACCTCTTTGACTGGATTCTCCTTATTTTCCTTCCTAGTTAGTGGATTCTCCTTGGAATATATTTGAGAGACTACCGACATTGTTTCTCCCTCTTCCTCTATTGAAGTTACAACCTCTTCCTCCTCTTTACTGATCACCCTTCTTTTTTTTGTTTCTCATCATCCTTGAGTGATAATTGGAAACACCTATGCATTGATTCTGGGTTGAACATGGTGATTTCATCATGAATGAAGTATTTTATTCCATTCATGTGCCTATCAACTTTATGCTTCTCTATTTTAGAGGTCTTGTCTCTAAGAGTAAGTTTGTGAAACTCCTCTATATAGGCATTCAAATCAAGGTCCTTTTGCCTCACTCCATGCAACTTCCTATGTATCACTATGTCATAATATTCTGGGATGAATTGCCTCTTGATTTATGATTTCATCCTTTACCAAGATGTAATAGTGTTCTTCTCATTCTCAACTCTTTCATTCTATAAGAAGTTGCACCAACTTAATGCAGTCTCTTTCATTTTGTACTTTTCTATATTCACCCTTTGGTAATCTGGAGTGTCTTCACATTCAAAATGGTTATCTAGGGCTTCTAACCATTCCATGCATTCATCTACATCCATCTTTCCTATAAACATGGGTAGATCTATCTTTGAGTCTTTTATCCCCACTCTCTCAAGGGCTTCTAAGAACAATCTCTTTTATTTAGGTACCACTAGCATTCTTGGTGCTATTATTTCTTCTACCTCATCTTTTTCTTCTGATTCTTCATCAACATTCCTCTTTCCTCCTTGTTGATCTTTCAATATTTCTATATCATCTTCCATACTCTTGCTTCTTGCCATATGGTCCTTGAGCATCTTAGCCAACTCCTTGTTAGTTACATTCACAACAAATCCATCCCCTTCATTGCCTTCAATGTCAAACTTTTTGTCTTAATCCTGCCTTCCAATTAGGAACTTAGTGGTTATGATACCACTTGGTGCAGAGTGCACAACCACTCCTTCAGTTTAGGGTCTACTTGTCTCTTAGACACCCAAAACTTCTCTCTAAGTCTCTCTTAGCCTTATACTTCCTCTTTAGGAATCAATCTCCTAAATGATCCCAACTTATGAAAACCATCCCACACTATTAGGGTCTTTAAGGAAGTGGTGTAAATAGTCATTAGGGACCCCAAACACTAAGATTAAACTCCCTATTGGATCCTCTCACACCCACAACATAACGTTTCCAATTTGGACCAGAATTCCTACAAGCCCTAACCCACTGGTGTTTTGAGATTAACTCCCAAAATTTTGAAAAAATTGGTGAGAGATCTCAAATATAGATACCCTTTATCAAAATCTTAAGGATTCCAAGAGCACTTGGTTAGAAACTAATCCTGCTCCCCAAAACACCTACTAGGTTCACATGCCTAATTTGCTAGACTAAGCATGGATAACAAAGCAAGTATGAAAGGATGGGTTCTCAAAAACTTCCCAAGGCCTCATAAATATTCTCTGACCTCAAACTAACCCCAAACACCCACTCACCAAGTCATATAAATCCAATTGATTGACTATCTCCACTTTTCTCAAATTTTCCTAGCTAAACATATAGAGATGTTTATCCTAGGGCTTTCTTGGAAACATAGCAAACCAAAACCCCTCACCTTGCACTCCTATAATCTATAAAACCTCTCCCATAACTTTCATTCCCCATAGGTCCATGTGTTTCCCATGGTGAGAGTGCAAGTTAGAGGTCCATTTCCAAAAATCCCTCAAATTTGGGGTTATCGAGACCAGGCATCACCAAAACTTGAATAACTTTCACAAATAAATTCAAAACTTGTTAAAACTAAAAGAATTAGATACAAAAAAAATTCACTATCACAAAATTACAAAATTAGATCATTCTCAGACCGTACAAGTCCATACCATACACGAATATAGTAAAATTTCTAGAAATTCAAGGTTTATTTATTGATTTCTTCAAACTTTCATACAATCTGACAACATCCAACATCATCCCTCAGATCTTCAACCTCTTTGTGTGTATATACTATTTTAAATGTCTATAATTGTTTTTCAAACAGTTAACCACCATTTTGCACTTTTAAGCAACTTTTGAACAATTCATTGAGTAACTTTTCAATGTTGCATGACGACTTTTACATTTTTATGACAACATTTGCACTTTTTCTCTAATGCACCTATTAGACCAACCTAAAAAAAGAATGGATCAAATTATCCATGTCAAGACCAAAATCAACTAATTTTCTAATAAATCACTTATTCAACCTAATTAAGACCTTTGGTTCTATTTGGCATCTAGGTTTATAACATCACCTTAGATCCATTTGACCTTACAAATGATCTCATTATTATATTTCCTAACCCAAAAGGATCATTATTCAAACCTATCTTTTGTATCCCTTCCTTTGGACTATGAAGATGCCCTGGGTTCCCTACACCATACTCCCTTGACTAATAAAACTTAAGTCCCTTGAGTTCGTAACTCTAAGACTTTGAAGCCCAACTGCTCAATAGTTGTCTCTATCATCCAAGATGCATCCTCCAATGGTCTTGGTCTCCATTTGATGAGATACTCAAAGTATGTTTTCCTCCTTGTCTTATTGATCACCCTTTTTTCAAGGATACATTCTACCTCTAATTTTGGTATTAAAGGAAGAGTACTAAGTATTTCTTCCTTGGGTGCTTCATCTTCACCTTCATCCAACATCATCTTAGGACCCTTATAGGCATAGATATAAAAGACATTAAAAGTGTTAGACAAACCAATGTCTGGTGGAAAAGCAATCTTATCTACATTTGTGCAATAGTTTTGCTATATTTTGAAGGGTCCTATCTTTCTAATCATAAGTTTAGTGTACTTCTCTTTAGGGAGTCTCTCCTTCTTGAGGTGAACCATCACCATATCCCCTACTGCAAACTATAGATCTCTCCACTTACTTTCAGTTTCTTCTTTATACTTCTCTGATGTATTCTCCAATATACTTCTCACCTCTTGGTGGATATCTCTCATGACTTTCACAAAGTCATCTTCTTGTGCACTATTCCTCTCTAAGGAACTCACTTCTCTCAACTCCAATACACCCCTGGGATGTGTTCTATAAACAATTTGAAAAGGATTGTGGCTTATACTTCTATTCACTGAATCATCATAAGAAAATTATGCTTGTACAAGTACTAAATCCCATGTTGCTCCATGATCCTTTGTTAAACACCTCAATAGGTTCCCAAGTGACCTATTGGAAACCTCTATTTGGCCATCTAATTGTGGGTAGTATACTGATGAATATGAAAGACTGATTCCTAATGTCTTCCAAAGAGTTCTCTAAAAGTGTCCAAGGAACTTTGAATCTCTGTTAGAAACTATGAATAAGGGTAATCCATGACACCTTACAATTTCTTTGAAGAATATTCCTGCCATATGAGAAGCATCATCAATTATTCTACAAGCTAGAAAATGTGCCATTTTAGAAAATTTGTCAACCACTAAACACACAATGGTATGTCTGTATCTGGTCTTTTGAATCCCAATCACAAAATCCATGCTTACTGAATCCCATGGTCTATTTGGGATTGGTAAAGGTGTATAGAGGCCAACATTTGAACTCATACCCTTTGATTTTTGACATATTTTCTTATATCAGTTGGCATCTTTAGCCAGTAGTAGAATCTTCTAACAAATTCTAGTGTCTTATAAAGCCCAAAGTGGCCTGCTAAACCCACACAATGTTTCTCCTTCACAATACTATCTCTCATTGATCCCTTAGGAATACATAATTGACTTCCCTTGAAGAGAAATCCTTCATGCAACATGAAATCAACAAAGTCACTATGATATCTTCCAGTCATCTCCTTGAATACATGATAGGATTCCTTCAAGTCCCCATCGTCCTCATACATATCCTTCATTGAATGGAATCCTACGTTCCAGAACCTTACCTCTTCAATGGTTAAATTCCTTCTATTGAGAGCATCAAAAATCTTGTTTGCTACCCATTTCTTATGTTTTATGGTAAGGGTGTATGCTTGAAGGTATTCCACCCATTTCATATGCCTATGGTTTAGTTTCTCCTCTCTATTCAAGAAACTTAAGGCATGGTTGTGAGTGTAGATAAAAACTCCTTAGGCAACAAGTAATGCCTCCACTTCCTTAAGGACTATACCATTAAATACATTTCTAAATCATATGTAGAATATTTTTGTTTTTCTTCATTGAGTTTTTGACTAAAGAAGGCTACTGGCTTACATTCTTGACTTAAGACCCCACATATGGCCCTATTACTAGCATCACACTCAATGGTAAACACTTTGATAAAGTCTACTAGGATCAATACAGGTTGTTCTATAACTTTCCTTTTCAAGAATTAAAATGACCTATCTACTTCTTGGGTCCATGCAAATTGACACTTCCTACCCATATTGATTATATCTATCATAGGAGCACATACAATGCTAAAGACCCTAATGAACTTCCTATAAAAACATGAAAAACCATGGAAGCTCTTTACCTCACTTGTATTTCTTGGGGTTTTCCAATTCAATATTGAATCCACCTTGGATGGGTCCATCTTTAGGTTACCCTTTGAGATCATAAATCCTAGGACTATCAATTCCTCCTACAGGAAACACATTTATCTAAGTTGATCTTCAACTTCTTGTCTTTTAGCCTCTTCAAGACCTGATCAACATGCATTAGATGTTCATCTCTACTTTTACAAAAAATGAGAATGTCATCTAATTAAACAACACAAAAATGATTCATTAAAGGTTTAAGGACTTTATTCATGCACCTATTGAATGTGATTGGAGCATTTGAGAGGCCAAAGGGCATCACGATCCACTCAAGCAACCGCTCATTTGTCTTGAATGTAGTTTTCCATTCGTCTCCCTCTCTAATACTTTTGGTATCCACTCTTCAATTCCATCTTGGAGTAATACCTTGCCCCTCCTAGGAAATATATCAAGTATTCCATTATGGGCATGGGAAATTTTTACCTTATAGTGATCTTATTTATCACTCTGGATTCATTACATAATCTCCATGTACCCTCCTTCTTTGGAGCTAAAAGTGTTGGTACTACACAAGGTGTAATACTTATTCTTATAAACCCCTTCTATAGCAACTCTTCAACTTGTCTTGCTAACTCTTTATTCTTATCTGCAGTTAGTTTGTATGCTTCTTTATTTGGTAGTGTAGACCCTACTATAAAATCAATGTAATGACTCACATCTATGAATGGTGGTAGACTCTCAGTCTTACTATCTACAATTACATCATTGTATCTAGCAAAAACATCTTATACTTCATTAGGTCCTACACTCCTCAATGGTTCTCTTTCTTACATCTTCCTTTCTATCACTTCCTTCCTTGGTTTCACCACTATGAAAAAATATAGAGTACTCTTCTCCTTAAGAGTCTTCATAAACTCCTTTTCTCCAACACCAATATAATGGTTACTTGGTGTGTCTCATTTTCATCATCAGGAGGAGGTCTCATGGTGTATTCTAATCCAACCTTGGTGATCTTATAGACATTCTTCTTTCCATCATGATTGGAACTCACATCATACTTCCACAGTCTCCCTAGCAGTAGATGACAGGCATCCATCTTTGCAACATCATAGAGAATATTGTCTTGGTAGTCTCCTATCTGAAACACATCATACACTTGTTCATTCACCATATCTTTTTGTTTTTTATTTAACAAAGACACCTTATAGGGGTTAGGATGGGGTATTTTCTTCAACCCAATTTTACCAACCATGTCAACAAATGCAATATTATCAGTGGATCCTGAATCTATAATTACCTTACATACTTTACCTTTAATCTTGCAAGATGTCCTAAATAAATTCTTTTTTGGAGTGGATCTTTGGTTGCAGGAGCCTTCAATAAGGTTTTAATGAGCATCAAAAATTCATCATGCTCTGGATATGCATTTCCTCTTGGTCCTTGTATGATTTGTGTGTCATCTTCCTGATTTAGATGTATCCTCCTCTCTCCACCTTGATTGTTGTTTCTCTATTTCTCTAGACACCTTGAGGCTTGATGCCCCACCTGATTACAGTTGAAACACATTTCCTGTGAAAACTTGTGAGCTCCTACCCCCAAATCTTCCTCTACTATTTCCTCTGCTTCCCCTAAATCCACCTCTTTGACTATATTCTCTTTCTTGTCCTTCATGGTTACTATATTCTCCTTGGAATCTCTTTTAGGGACCATTGACATTATTTCTCCCTCTTCCTCTGCTTAAGTTACTACCTCTTCCTCCTCTTTTTTGATCACCCTTACTTTCTTATTTCTCTTCAACCTTGAGTGCTAATTGGAAACACCTATGTGCTGATTTGTGGTTGAACATGTTGATTTAATTATGAATTTAGTACCTCGGTCTATTCATGTACCTAGCAACTTTCTGCTTCTCTATTTTAGAGGTCTTGGCTCTAAGAGCGATTTTGTGAAACTCCTTTGTATAGGAATTCACATCAAGGTCCTTTTTCCTCAGTCCATGCAACTTCCTATGCATCATTGTGTCATAGTCTTCTAGGGGGAATTTCCTCTTGATTTATGTTCTCATCCTTTTCCAAGATTTAATAGGGTTCTTCTCATTCTTGAACCTTTCATTCTACAAGAATTTCCACCAGCTTGATGTCGTCCCTTCCATTTTTTATTTCACTATCTTCACCCTTTGGTGATCTGGAGTGTCTTCAAACTCAAAATGGTTATCTAGGGCTTCTAACCATTCCATGCATTCATCTACATCCATATTTCCTCCAAACATGGGTAGATATATCTTGGAATCTTTTCTCCCCACCCTCTCAAGGGCTTCTAAGAACAATCTCTCTTCAAGTACCATTGTTCTTCTTGGTGCTAGTATTTCTTCTACCTCATCTTCTTCTTTATATTCCTCATCAACATTCCTCTTTCCTCCTTTTTGATATTTCAGTCTTGCTAGCTCATATTCCATCCACTTACTTCTTACCATATGCTCCATGAGCATCTTAGCCAACAACTTATTGGTTACATTCACAGGGATTCCATCCCCTTCATTGCCTTCAATGTAAGACATCTTGTCTTACTCCTACCTTCCAATCAAGATCTCAGTGGCTCTCATACCACTTAGTGAAGAGTGCATAGTCACTACTTCACCTTAGGGTCTACATGTCTGTTAGACACCCAAAACTTCTCTCTAAGAATCGCTTAGTCTTATACTTCCTCCTTAGGAATCAATCTCCTAAATGAGCCCAACTTATGAAAACTACCCCACACTATTAGGGTCTTCAAGGAAGTGGGGGAAAAAGTCACTAGAGACCCCAAACACTGAGATTCAACTCTCTATTGGATCCTCTCACACCCACAGCACAACTTTTCCAATTCAGACCAGAATTCCTACTATCCCTTTCCTACTAGTTTTTTGAGACTTACTCCAAAACTTCTGAAAAAATTGGTGAGCACTCTCATATCTAGATGCCCTTTATCAAGCACTTGTAGATTCCAAGAGAACTTGGTTACAAACTAATCCTACACCCTGAAACACCTACTAGGTTCACAAGCCCAATTTGGCCATTCTAGGCATGGCTAACAGAGAATGTATGAAAGGATGGGTGCTTAGAAACTTCCCAAGGCCTCAATAATCTTATCTTACCTCAAAATGATCCAAAAAACCCACTCACAAAGTCAGATCAATCCAATGGATTGACTGTCTCCACTTTTATCCAACTTTCCTTGCTAAACACAGAGATATTTAGCCTTGAGCTTGCTTGGAAACATAGAAAACCAAAACCCCTTTCTCTGGACTCCTAGAATATCTAAGAGCACTCCCCTAAATTTCATTCCCTAGAGGGGCATGTTTTTCTCATGGTGGGAGGACAAGTTATAGGGCCATTTCCAAAAATCCCTCAAATCCATGGTTATCCAGATCAGTCAACACCAAAACTTGAATAACTTTCACAAATGAATTCCAAATCCCTTCAAACAAAAACCATAATATAGAAAAAAAGTTCAATATCACAAAATTATAAAATTAGATGATTCTCAGACCGTACAAGTCTATAAAATGCATGAATACAATGAAATTTCTAGAAATGTAGGGTTCGTTTATTGATTTCTTCATACTTCCGTACAATATGACAACATATAACATAATCCCTCACATAATCGACCTCTTTGTGTCTATATAGACTCTTCGCAATAGCTATAACTATTTTTGAAATGGTTAACCACCATTTTGCACTTTTAAGCAACTTTTGAAAGAGTTGTCAAGCAACTTTTCAATGTTGCATGACAACTTTTAGATTTTCATGATAACATTTGCACTTTTGCTCTAATGCACCTATTAGACCAACCTAAAGAAAAAAATGGATAAAATTATCCATGTCAAGAATAAAATCAACTAAATCTATAATAAATCACTTACTCAACCTAATTAGGACCTTTTGTTCAATTTGGCATCTAGGTTTATAACATCACCTTATATCTAATTGACCTTACAAATGGTCTCATTATTACATTTCCTAACCCAAAAGGATAATTATTCACACCTATCATTTGTATCCTTTCCTTAGGACTATGAAGATGCCCTAGGTTCCCTGGACCAGTGAACAACCCCTAATCTACCTATAAGATACTCAAAGATATCTTTTGGTAACAACTTGGTGAATATATCAGCAACTTTTACTTTAGTAGGCACATAGTCAAGCCTTACCTCCTTCTCTTGTACCTATTCTCTTAGAAAATGATATTTTATTTCAATGTGCTTTTCCTTCAAGTGCATCACTAGATTCTTGGAAATATTTATTGCACTAGTGTTATCACAATAGATAACAATTGTTTATGTTACCTTCTCATTAATTCCCTCAAGGGTTTATTTTACCGATACTACTTGTTGATAGTTAAGATGAGTAGAAACATACCCTATCTCTATAGTATATTGAGAAACACAATTCTAATTTTTACTAGTCCAGGAGACTAATCTTTCACCAAGAAAGAATTCTCCACCACTTGTTCTCTTCCTATCATTAACATTTCCTTCCCAATCTGCATTAATAAACACATTAAAAGAAAAATGTCCATCCTTACCATGCCATAAAATATAATATTTAGTCCATGTGATATATTTTAAGATCCTCTTTAATGGAACCAAATGTGAGTCCTTTGGGTTCGATAAGAACCTTTCAACAATACCAACATCATGTTCAATATTCGGTCTACTATTCACAACACACTGCAATTTACCGATCATGGATCTATATAGAGTTTCATTTACCCCTTTGGATTCATCTTCCTAAGATAGTTTGTATCCTGTAACCATAGGAGTTCCCCACTATTTTTGAGTCATCCATGCCCAAATCTTTTCATATTCTCCTTCACATACTTGGATTGTCTTATGTATATCCATTTCTTTACTTGTTGAGCTTGAATTCCAATAAAGAATTGGATTTATCCTATCATTGATATTTCAAATTCCTTCCTCATTTATTCTGCAAATGACTTTCTCAATGCTTCATTTCCACCAAATAGTATATCATCAACAAAAATTTCAGCAATCAATGTTATGTCTTCACTTTCTTATTTTAGATATACATTGTTATTATCACTAGTTCTCGTGAAACCAATCTGAATAAGATATACATGAAACCTTTCATACCATGCTCTTGGTGCTTGATTCAATCCATATAATTCTTTATGCAATTTATATATCATGTCTTTACCTTTTTCAGTTGCAAATTCTTCAGGTTGTTCAATGTATACTTCTTCTAACACACCATTTAGAAAAGGTTTTACATCCATTTGATAGACCTTAAAACCTTTATAAGAAACATATGCCAAAATAATCCTTACACCTTCAAGTATAGAAAGAGGTGAAAAGTTCTCACAATAGTATGTTCCTTCTTCTTGTGCATACCATTTGCAAACTAGCCTTTCCTTGTTTGAGATCATTTCTCCTTTCTCATTCAACTTATTCCTAAAAAATTCATTTAGTACCTATAACATTTTTGTCAGTAGGTTTGGGTACTAAAATACATGTATTATTCTTCTCTATTTGATATAATTCCTCTTTCATTGCATTAATCCAATCATCATTCTCCAAAGAACCTTTAAAAGCTTTAGGTTCTAATTTAGATATTAGACAAGCTTACCTTACTCCTTGTCATCACTCCAACATTTTTATCTCCAATAATATGATCTTGTGTATGATTAAGTTTCACATACCTTGGGAGTACCAGTTCTATCCTCTAATTACCTTCATCATTAATCATTGTTTGTGCATCTTTCATCACTTCAATCACCTATGGTACTTTATCTAGCTCCACCAGTTGGACATAAACAAACCTGTCATAGTCTTTTGGTTCCTTCTTTCTATCTTCCTCGGGTTTTGTGGTTTCTCTAGATATGCATTCTATGTTTTTTTATGGTCTTGAATTTGGTAAACCCGACATGAAACATGACTAACTGATTGCATTTTTTGTTTTTGTTCTTTTTCAGGGTCCTAGAAGAGATCTTCACAGTTGGTTAGAAGTCCTACATAGTTGATTACATTCTGCATAGTTTGTTTTTAGTTCTAAGAAATTGGTGCCTAGATTTGCGCACTTGGTTGACCTTGCTACGTACTTGGTCAAATGCAATGAATTTTGGTTGTTTAGGATCAACACATTATGGTTTAGGAAGTAGTTTTTCATTTTATGCTTTATGCTTTCAATTTTCTCCATTTTAAGGCTAGAATGAACCCTAATTTGGTTAATGAGCCTCACATTTAAGTTTGGGAACTTAAAATGAATCCCACATTTAAGTTTGGTCTTCCTAAAATAAAATTTATCTAGTTTAGGATCCCATACAAAGGATAATCAATTGTTTTTCTTTCTATTCTGATCAAACTCACAATATAGCATAAGTAGGGCTCCTAATTTATTTAATTATGCCAAATAAAGTTGTTAGAGTTGAAAAGGACATTAAAATGAACATTCACACCTGATTTGGGAACCTAAAATGAATAGTCAACTAGTTTTGGATCAAATACAAATCAATCAGTTAACTTGTTTCATAAATTTCCTAAAATGAACCCTAATTATATTTTTACTAAGTTCTCAATGCTTGTTCTGGTCAAAAGTCTTCAATTTTGCAAATGTTTTCTCTATTTTTAGCCTCTGATAACAACTTGCGCAGTTGGTTCTCTGACACCATCCACTCAGGCCTCTAATACCATGCACTTGGGCCTCTAATACTATGCAGTTGGGCCTCTAATACAATGCACTTGGTCCCTTGATAGTGCACACTTTTTTCTCTAATACTACATAGTTGGTAAAATGAGTTGTTTTCATGTTATATTCTGAGTTTCTTTACTCCTAAATCTATTTATGCACTTGATTTGTTGGATTTCTATTTTATTGATGATCTATGGAGAAATTTATCAACCTTTGGATGAAGAATGAATCATAAACTACTAATTTATTTGATGTAGTACGCTTGACGAAGACCTTTTGTGTCTTCCAAAACTTTAATGTCTTCTTTTAGTAGTTAAAAAATTCTTCAGATTTGGTGCTTAAAAAGAATCACTTTTCTTATGTGTTTGAGCTTCCTTCTAGGATTGTAATCCCAAAGAATGATATGAATGTATCCTCACCCCTCTCCTATTAGAATTAATTAATACTGAGAGGGGGGGGGGGGTGAATCTGTATTACAACACTATAAATTAAACTTAAAACAATTCCACATAAACCATATGATTGCCTAAGAAAATAAAACACAACTCATTACACCATTATTTGTTTTCGTGGAAACCCTAGCCAAGGGAAAACCCCAGTGTGGATGGTAGCCACAAGCATGTACTAAAGTATAATCTCCCTATCATGAGACCTATCCGTAATAGGAGCTGAATTTTACATAGTGCATTTCCCTGTTAAAGGAATATCAATCCTGTTAAAGGTATACAACACCCTATTAGGGCTACACTGAGCTCATTCCTCTTACAATCAATACTCCAGAAAATTATTCTCAAAAATGAACAAAAACAAGCATCTCCAATGCTTACATAGTTCCATTATAGCTCTCTATCAATCTACAGTCTTGCATCTTCTATCACACATATCCATCCATATACCATACTCCACTTTACAAAATCTTTTTCATATATATATATACTGTATACATACATACATACATACATACACATATATATATGTATATATGTATATATATGTATATATATACATATACATATATA
>MU227340.1:4558440-4569976 GCA_018584345.1 Thuja plicata | reverse complement strand
TATATATATATATATATATATGTGTGTGTGTGTGTGTGTCTTATATCATTTGGTTGGCTCTCAATTATAATACAAAAATAAATAAATACTTATTCAAAAATTAAATATAATGTTGGCACTCTCGAATTACAAAACTATAGGTAATTCACAATACCAATCAAATTTAGCATGCTTGGATTCCATCTCATGCTTCCTTAGTCGCCACAACTATTCAACTACTCTATTACACTATTTTGTTGTCTTCGTATGTGTTCAAATATCTCTAACTCTTTGTAATCATCACCAAAACCAAATCAATCTTAACTGTAGGTCATACATACATCATAGTATCTTCCTCTAAGCTTGCTAGTCATCAAACATCATACACAATCTTCATTGACCAAAACAATGATGTAACTTTGTACTTCTTTTTCTCTAGTTAGTCGATTTGAGAACCATATCAACAAAACTGTACTTAACGTGATCATAGCATTAGATGTGTTGCCATAAATGAAAACCATTAAGTGTCTCATATAATACCAAAAAATCACTTTCTAATAATCTCTCCCTTTAGCATTGATGGAAACACTTATCAAAAAATGACTAAGTGTCCTAACACAAAATTGTTCCTTTTTTTTTTCTTTTCTCATTTTCCTCTCTCTTCTCTCATTTCTCATTTTTCTCTTCTCTTCTCCCCCTTTTACAAAAATGGAAAAGGTGTATCCAAAAATTACAAAAATGTGGAATTTAGTGCTTTCTCAATAGTTTAAAAACATTTTGAAATGAATATTCTAAGATCTTTACTTCCGCATTCCATGACTCTATTAACAGCTGACTAACATGTATTAGTTCATTCAATCCATAGGATGATGTATCTACTACTTTCAACTCTGCAGACATAGATTTTGTCAATGAATCTGTAGTCTTCTCCATATTAGATAGATGTACTTCAATAATTTATAGCTTAGGAGTGATTAGACTCTTCAGCATACCAAATCTTGTCATTACTCTCCCTTTCCCTATATCCAATACATCCAATTTAACCAAAATATTTGTTACATCTCTATCCATCTCCATTACAGATTGTGAGGAGGTCTCACAACTGTCCACGATTCTATTCAGTTTAATGCTTTTTTTTGAAATAATGTCATATATATTCTATATGTATCTGATAGGGTTCATACAATAGATGTATAACATCCTTGCATGTGTGACACAACTTATGGCCTTTGATGTAGCTGATCTCAGAATGCCCAAGTCCCATGAAGTAGACTGACATACTTCCTTCAACTTCTTCTCCAGATAACTTAATTCTTCCTTCTCTTCAGTGATCCTCACTAAGGACTCATAGTGACCATCAAAATCATCTAGTTCCATTTTAAGATTCTCTGCATCATCTTTACTTTGAAAAACAATGGGGAATGGAAGTAGTTTCTTCATAGTATCAATTGCTCTAGTAATTACCTTAGTCTTTTTGTCTCCTTTCTGCTCATATACTTCTTTTTCCTTTGTGAATGTGATGAAGGATAGTATCATTAATTCATCATCATCCATTCTATCAATATCTATTCTTATAGATCTATCCTTACTTGCCAGCAATAGAATAGTAGATGTGTCAATTTAAGGTTTTACTTCGAATCGTGCCTATTATTTTGTTGTGTCTATCTCATTCTTTTGTGTTGATTCTTCTTTCTTCTCTACCTCTTTTTGTTCTACTTCATCTACCATAGGGATAACTCTAGTGTTGTCTAACCTAGTTATGTCATGAGTCAACTAAGTACAGGTTTCTCTCCTATCCAGATGAATTGATCATGTACTCTACCAAGTAAAATTTTGATGCACTTTTCTTAATTGAAATCATACAATTCTAATATTTTCATGATTCTCAGGCTGTCTACATGTTTAAATTCATCCTTCATTTTACCATCATCACCTCGCATATCTTCTAATTATTTACTAATCTCATCATCTCCCAATGTGTCATATTTTCAATGAATATCTGCCCTAATATCCTCTATGTGCAAGACGTAGTGTGGTGTTTGGGAAAATTCTCCTTCAGGGTCATCTTTAAAAGACTTAAACAAATATTTCTTGAATTTATATCTAGGTCAATCTGTAAAATCATAAATAAATGATGCATCCATAACTTTTGTTCAAGTAGATAGTTTAAATACCTTAAATACACTAAATTCTAAATTTTTGCTTCGATCGATCATGCAATATAGATGCTTTCTTGTCTGATACTATCTAATCTCTATTCTCCTTGGTCACTTCTCTTGAAATGGTAAAGAAATAAGAATCTCAGATGTCTTTTATTCATCACTATGTGAGAAATGCACATTACTCAATAAACTTTACTTCATACACTATCTAGTCAATGACAAATCTCATAATCACAGAATATGAATCGTCCGATGTTCTGCTCTTAGATATAAGTTCCACAGTCTCTGCATATATCGTAACCAAGATCTCGTGAGCTTAATCCTCAGAATCAGGGGATAGATATAATTAGGTTTCTTCATCCAATGCTCACCCTAAGGCCATGATATCACTTGACTCTTTGACTTTCCACACCTCACCATTTTTGTTATCTTCTACTTTCTTGAAACAATTATCAAATTCACTTTTGTATTTTGCAAGATTCTTACCAGTATCACTGTCATTCCTCTTTCTATTCATAGGAGGTGGTACTCTTCTGTTGTCTGCTCTATTTTACATGGAAAAATTTGTTATATTCCTTGGATTGTTCCATTTGTATCATATAGGTGGAGGTCTTCTCTAATTTACTTGCTAATTATAGTACCTTGCATTGTGTCTAAGGTTATTACACTTCTAACATGTGGGTTTAATTGTTGATTCTCCTCTGATGTTATCTTGTCTGTATCTCAATTGATCAAGTTTCTTGCATTCTACTTTCTTGTGCTCATATGCTTTACAATTAAAACAATAACCAGAAAAATGTTTGAAAGGGGAATTACCTCTGAAATCTCTCTTCATGTGTCCAAACTTGTTACAACCAAAACATCTACCTCTAAAAGGTCTGATCTATTCTTTAGGTTCTTCAAGAATAGGTTTTTTTCCATCATTCTTCACATCAAGTTTCTATTCTTGAGTCTTATAACATTCAGTTTCATTGAAGCCAACACCAGTCACATCTTCTTTAGGTTTCTGTCTATCTCTTTTTTCATTGATCAGGTCACTTCTCATGTGAAGTCTCTCAATATGTTTCTTTGTTTGAACAATTTCACCTTTTATGATCTGATTATATTTCTCTAATTATAGATACTTGTTCTTGTAGTGGTCAAGTGCAGTCTTCATTTGTCCCATCAGAATACTAGCATCCTTCAAAGCTTCTTCAATCTTGTCTTTAGCATTATTTTCTTGTTGAATCTCTTTAGCCATTTTTCCATGATTGAGCTTCAAGGTATCATTCTCTTGTTCAGGTTGCTTTATCTGATATGAATTATCATTATCTAAATATTTTTTAATCTGAACCATAAGATCATGTCTTTGAATTCTAGAAATTACAAGTTGATCTTTCAATTTCTTAATGAATCCCTCAACTGTTCTTAAATTGAATCTTAAGTCACTATTGTGTTCTTTTTCTTTATCAAGGTCTTCAATTGTTTCTTCAAATTTCTCTTGCAAACTTACAGAATCCATCTTGATCTCCCTTAAGTTTTTAAACTTTCTCTCCAAGGGCCAACATCTCTCATACCAATTGTTAAGATTAAGTAATATTGAAAGGGGGTGTGAATCAGTATTACAACACTTTAAATTAAACTAAAACCAATTCCACATAAACCATATGATTTCTGAAATGAAAAGAAAATAAGAAGATAACACAACTCATTACACCATTATTTTTTATCGAGGAAACCCTAGCCAAGAGAAAACCCTAATGGAGGTGGTACCCACAAGCATGTACTAAATTATAATGTCTCTATTAGGAGACCTAGCCATGTTAGGAGCTGAATATTACATAGTACATTTCCCTATTAAAGGAATATCAACCCTATTAAAGGTATACAATGCCCTGTTAGGGGTACACTAAATTTACAACTCTTACAATCAATACTCCAAAAAATTATTCTCAGAAATGAACCAAAAACATCTCTAATGCTTAGATAGTTCTAGTTATCTCTCTTTGTCAATCTCTGATCTCGCATCTTCTATCACAAATATCCATCCATTTACCATACTTTTCTTTAAAAAATATCCTTCACACACACACACACACAGATATATATATATATATATATATATATCATTTGGTCAGCTCTCAATTACAATAGAAAACAAAATAAATACTTATCCAAAAAAGTAAATATAATGTCAGCGCTCTTGTATTACCAAAGTATAGGTAATTCACAACACCAATCCAAATTAGCACACTTGAATTCCATCTCATGCTTCCTTAGTCATTGCAACTATTCAACTTCTTTGTTACACTATTCTATTTTCTTCTCATGTCATCAAATCTCTCTAACTCTCTATAATCATCACCAAAACCAAATTGTTCCTAATTGTAGGTCATACATACATTATAGTATCTTCCTCTAAGCTTGATAGTCATCAAACATCATACACGATCTTCGGTGACCAAAGAAATGTTGTTATACTTTGTACTTCTATTTCTATACTTAGTCAATTTCAGAACTGTATCAACAAAACTATACTTAACTCAATCATATCATTAGATGTGCTCTCTATAAATGAAAACCATTAAGTGTCTCATATCATACCCAAAACATCACCTTCACAGATCTTGGGTGTAAGATAAATTGACATAAATAATTTAGTGTGGCTACCTGTAGAGAGCTTTAACAAAGCCTGTGATAGGGATTGCTCAGCTGGTAATAGGATAAATCTAAGCCTTTCTAAACTGGTATATAAGAAATATTAGTGTGATTAGTGTCATAGTGAATAGGTGTCTATTTCACTATGCCATTAGAAGATTTCCCTCAGTACCCACGTGGTGCATAAAAACCTATAAGATGTAACTTATGTAGGCTAAGAGGCCTCCATAATGGGGCTAATCTGCCACATGTATAGCCACCTAAATGGATTCCCTGACTAAAAAATATGTTTTTGATTATGGTAAAAATAGGTTTTGAAGGGACCCCGAAACCCTTTAACAAAAGAGAAAAGAGATAGGCATTAAGACCCAGAGAACAACAAGCTTCCCCAAGGAAGGAAGCAGGCTACAAAGTGACAAATCTCAGATTCAACAATAAGCACTACAAAGAAAAAAACAAAAAAGATGCTGGAAGAAAAATAGAGGAAGAAGCCACCAGCACCGAGATCAAGACAAAGTCTTCAAGAGGCTCTCAGAATCCTCCAGCTGAGACTGCATAGTCTTCATGTTGTCTTTCAGCTTCTAAATATCTGGATCCTCAACCTTCTGCTTCTTTGACCTAGTGTGAGTGCCAGGTACCATCTGCTGGGTAGGATCAGTAAGGTCAATGGTATCTTTGTTTCCTTCCAGCCAATTACTCAGAGACATCAAATTCTCTGTAGTAGACCTCATTCCTATGTTCACCTAATTAAGCAGATGTTTTAGCATTTCCTCATTCCCTCTTATTTTCTTCTGGATAGGTATCATGGCTATCTCAACAGCTTTTTTAATTTTTTCATCAATATCAGAACCATGGTCATGCATAGGGACATTGGCATTATGAGGAACCTCCTTTCTGAGTAAAGTCATGGTATCCTCAATCATAGAGCTCTTATTTTCCAATTTGATACATCTATTCTTAAGTTCTACCAAATCACTCTGCACCCATTTGTCCAGATTATAGCTGTAGATGGATTTATTTTTTGCAATCTCAAGGGGGGTCATGATAATAGTCCTTCTAACCTGAGAGTCCATCCTCCTAATTTCTCTTTGAAGAGACTAAGGTTTTCTTCCATGAAGGATTCTCTCACTATCTTCTTCTTTATTCTCCTTCTCAGAGCTGGGAGAGTCATGAGAGTCCAAATTTTCCTCTCCCAGAACCTTAAAATTGTTGTCCCCCAAGTTATCAGCATTACTATCCATAAGATTAGTATCAGTTTCTTTGTCTTTGTTGACAACCTTCTCAGCCTCAGTCTCATTTTTCTTGTTTCCTTCTGTATTAACAATCTCCAGAGTATATTTAAACTTTTCCCCAAAATTTAGATTATCTTGGCTTTCCTCAGGGTTTTCCTTAGCATTATTGATATTAGGATCCTCCGACACCTTCACCATAGGGATCTTGGTACAGGGATTATTCTCAACATTAGGATCCATCTAAAGATTCTTGACACCTTCAATATCTGTTTCCTGAGGGATAAACTTCTCACCTTCAGGTTTCTGGAGGATAGGACTAGCAGGGGAGTCCAGGACATTCTTTTCAGAACCGGAGGCATAGCTAAGGTGTTCATCATTCTTCGGCACAACCAGAGACTTAGCAAAAGATGGCTCAGAGGGAAAAGAAGCTTTCTTAGTTTTAGGATTCTTTGGCAGAGACCTGACAGTCTTACTTTTTTTAATCTGGGCAGTGATAGGGTCAGGAATGTGGTCTCTAGCATAATCAGCTATTAGGAGAATAAGCCCAACATGAAGGATAGGGAAATTCTTCACTCTGTAGTCAGTAATGCTCTGGTTAAGTGAACAGAGGAGAAAGTAGGGGAAATAAATGCGGATCTCATGTCTAAATTGATTAACTAGGGAAAAATGATAATTGTAGACCCTAGAGAATCTACCCTTGAGAGTAAAGTATTCCATTATAGCTTTAATAACAAAACCCCAAATTTTATCAATATTATCCATGTCGACATAGTCTTTCTTACCTTTCACCAGAAGAGCCCTCTCCTCATCGATAGAAAGAAATTTCTTATAAGCTCTGGTGCCAACCTTCACCTCTTTTGAATACTTCAGACCATCCAGCTGGAGACCAGTAATATCAAATAGGACCTCAAGGCTGAGGCTAAAATATTTTCCCACTATATTTACCGTGCCCTTATCCCATCCATCAGCGAAGGCTTTAGAGACCTCAGCCTCAAAACCATGAAGTCTCTAAAGATATCTATGAACATGACCTTTCTTCAAGATTCTCCACACTTCCTTATCCTGCTTCCACTTGCATTTCGTAGGCTCTTCCCTTCTGAGATCACCACCCATGGCCAAAATCTTCACCTGCACTTTTTTCACAAGCTGGGAAGTGTTATGATTTTGATTGTTCTTTGACAGGTGAAAGCTATTAATCTGAATCACAATCCTCTTCACATGCTTGAAATGGCCACAGATAATAATAATAATAGCGGCATGCATTAAATTTTGTGCTTTCATAATTAAAGTAAAAATCTAGATCTTGGATATGTACTTCAGATTATTATGGTTGTCATTCCAACTCCCTCCAATCTGGGCTAAATTAATTGATATCATTAAAAACCCTTTTAATGACTCCTTTTTTCCTAATTTTATCATAATTAATAATTGATATGACCGCATCATTTCTCATAGGTATGCCTTTCCATTTTTGAATCCCCTCGCTTTTGGCTCCAATATTGGCAAGACAATCAGCAACCTGATTGGTCTCCCAATAATTATGAGATATATGGAACACTTCAAAGGAATTGACTATAGATTTAATTTTAAGAATAATATGCTCTATAGTCCAGGAAGGGGGATTGATATCTTTAATGTTATTTATAATATTTAAAGAATCACCTTTGAGCCAGACTCTTTTGAATCCCATTTCTTCCACCAGTAGGATAGTATTGAGGGCAACCAAGGCCTCTGCTCTATGATTAGACTGAAAATCCAAGGGGATAGATATGGAACCTAAAAAGTTACCAAAACTATCTTTGATGATACCCCCACCCCTAGATACACCCGGGTTGCCTTTAGAGGCACCAACAAAATTAGCTTTAACCTAGCCAATAGGAGGAGCAGTCCAGACAGATAAATCTCTTTGGGAGCAATCTTGAATTTTGAGATGAGGAAATTTCCAAGTAGACCAGTTCACATTCGGGATGAGAGATCGGTACTTGCTATTGCTATTAGTTATAGCAGAACTAAAATTTTCCTTTATAGATCTAGACATTATGTTGAAGATGATTTCAGGTTTAGAACATTTCTCTCTGAAGATTATGTTATTTCTTTCCTTCCAGATACTATAGAAAAGATGAGGCGGAATAAGATTCCAAAAATTTCTAACCAGATCATTATCAAAAGGACATCTCCATTGAGTAACAAAGTCCTGCCAAGAGTTAGGAAAGAACCAAACCAAATTCCAATTTTGAAAAACCAAAGACCAAACTTTCCGAGTAAAACTACAATGGATCATGAGATGATCACAGGATTTGGCTTGTTCAAAGAAAAGACTGCATCTATTAACATGAGAGAAGCCTCTTTTAACTAAATTATCAACAGTTAGGGGCTTATTCTGGATAAGAATCCAAAAGAAAAAGTTAATCTTTGGAGTGAGCAGTTTATACCAGATTGAAGCACACTGAGGCTTATCTTCCTTAGAGAAGAAGAAGGAGCAGGTAGAGGCCACCGTGAATTCACCATTAGGAGAGAGGTTCCACACAATCTTGTTAGGATGATTATCTTCACTAAACCAGGACTGCAACTCTATCATAAGGGGGGACAAACTTCTATCAAGGCTAGAGAGATCCTTCCAAGAATTGTTATTCCTGTAGTCAGAAAATTTATAACCAATAGTATTTTTAGCTTGGATAATGAAATCCTTCCATTCCTATCTTTCTGAGAGAGGGCATTCATAGACCCAAGGATCATCCCAGAAATCAATAGTTGACCCATCTCCCAGTTTCCATTTTATACCTTTTCTCAATAGATCAATGGAAGAGCAAAAACTATTCCAGATGTAAGATCCATTAACCCTAGCTTCATTATTTAGGAGATCTTTCAAACTGTTGGGGTTAAGGAGATATTTGTTTTTAAATATACTATTCTATTGTTTAGAATCACCAAATATTCTCCACACCTGCTTTTCCAGAAGAGCCTTATTGATAATCTTAATAGGTCTTATCCCCTGTCCCCCTTTACTTTTAGGCTTGCAAACTTTTTCCTAGGCAATCAGACTGAGCCTTTTTTTATCTTCAACACCAGTCCATAAGAAGTGTTTTTGGATAGTTTCAAGCACCACCACAAACTTATGGGGAATCTTGAAGAGGATTAAAGCATACACAGGCAAATTTTGCAATGTTGAATTCAAAATCTGGAGTTTACCAGAACTACTAAGGACAGCACCTTTCCAGCCTACCAACTTCCTATTGAATCTATCAACAATTTGGTTCTAGAAGCTATCAAGAGGTTTAGAACAGAGTGGGAGCCCCAAATAGGAAGAGGGAAGAGCACCAATGTTGTAGCTGAGAATTTTAGACATCTTATATTGTCTCTCAAGAGGGGTATTGATAAAAAATATGGAACTCTTGTTCCAATTGATAAGTTGACCCGTTGCCGAAGTATAGATAGATAAAGCTTTTTTATGATTCCTAGCTTCTTTCACAGTAGGTTCACCCATAATAAGTGTATCATCAACAAACTATTCATGGGAGTAGGAGGATCTGGCCGAAGAGGGATGGAGACCAGAGATTAGGCCAACATTAACAAGTTTAGATATATATCTTCCCAGCCCTTCAGCCAAAATAGAAAATAGTATAGGAGAGATAGGGTCCCCCTACCTTAGACCCCTAGAAGGTTTGAAAAAATTAGAAGAACCACCATTCACAATAATAGAGGAAGACATAGTAGAGACCAGCTGATTAACAATTTTAATTACCCCTACATCAAAACCAAAGCTGCTTAATAATTTTTGGAGAAACTGCCAATCAACCCTATCATAGGCTTTAGATAAGTCCAAAATCATGAGAAAGCCCTATTTCTTAGCAGTTTCAAGGGAGTGAATGTTCTCATGAGTAACCATAATATAATCTAGGATTTGTCTCCCTAGGACAAACCCATTCTGCTGAGGAGATATAATTGAAGGTAGAAGAGAAAGCAGTCTAGAAGTCATAACTTTAGCTATGATCTTGTATATCCTGTTACAAAGACTGATTGGTCTGAAAGCTTCCACCATATTAGCACCATGAAATTTAGGAATAAGGACTAAGAAGGTAGCATTAAGTTCTCTAAGAAGAGATTTAGTACCAAAAAATTCTTTGACAACATTGAGAACATCCTGGCCAGTAATCTCCCAAAACTGTTGGAAGAAGAAAAGGGGAAATCCATCAGGACCCAGAGATTTATCGCCTTCAAAGGAAAAGACAGCATCTCTGATTTCCTTATCATCTGGGATAGCCTTAAGTCTGGAATTGGTATTACTATCTATCAGTGAAGGAATAGCTGAGAAAATTTTGATTTGATTCTAGGAATCCAGCTTATCATCTTTAGATAAAAGGAGTGAGAAAGAATGAAGCATTTCCTTTCTAATCTCTTCTTCCTTAACCAGTTTCTTATTGTTGACTATTAAGGAGGAAATTTTGTTGATAGCTTTATGTTTCATCGCTTTCATATGAAAAAATATTGTGTTTTTATCCCCATTTTTAAGCCAAAGGGCTCTTGATCTTTGCCTCCAAAAGGACTCCTCTTTAGAAATGATATTATGGTATTCAGCCACCAAGACATTCTCAGTACATCTATGCTCCTCTGAGAGACCCTCTTTTTGAATAGTCTCTTGAATAGTCTTGATCTCTTCCTATTTGGTGCTTTTAGCCTTGAATATTTCCCCAAAGACTTCCTTGTTCCAAGTTTTAACATTTTTTTTAACATTGCTCAACTTTTTAGCTATTCTATACATGGCAGTGCCTTCCTGATTATAATTCCACCATTTAGAAATATAGTCCTTTAGGTTAGGGTGGGCTAACCACATCTTCTCAAAGAAAAACAGGATATTCTTTTTTCCATTCAAGATATTAGCATTGAAGATAATAGGGAAATGGTCAGAACCAATCCTAATAGAAGAAGATAAAGAGAAGGAAAACTTAGAGAGCCAATCAAGAGAAAGGAGAGTCCTATCAAGTTTCACCTAGATGAGATCATCACCAGTTCTTCTGTTTGACCATGTATAGGAGATACCTTCCAGCTCCATATCAAAGAAAGATTGATCATTAATAAACTCCATGAGATCCATTCTACTATCAACTTGAGACAGAGCACCACCCATTTTATCATCAACCAGCAGAGGAGTATAGAAATCCCCCATTACCATCCAGCTGATGGCCTGGAAATTATTCCTTATTTCTTTAAGTCTTTTCCGGAATCCGAGCCTTCCACATTTTGTATTAGGAGTGTAGATATTCATGAGGTTCCAAGAACAATCCATTTTAAGGTGTTTAGCATAAATATGGATTATTTTCTTCTCAATATGTAGCTTCTTACAGTTTACAATAACATTGTTCCAGAAAATCACAACACCACCAGAGGCACCTTCAGAGTCACTGCCAATACTACTGCCATTCTTAAAAGGGTTAATTTTCTCAACTTTCTCTCTAGACATTTTAGTTTCTTGGATAAGAATAATATCAGGGTTTGTATCTCTTACCATATTTCTAAGAACATCTTGTT
>MU227340.1:4541270-4558390 GCA_018584345.1 Thuja plicata | reverse complement strand
GTATCTCTTACCATATTTCTAAGAACATCTTGTTTATGAGGACTATTTAGACCTCTTATATTCCAAGATATAATCTTCATTTAATGGATTGGGGAGAAAATCTCAGGGATAGTAGATTGTTTACCATAGTAGATAGGGGACTAAAAAATATGTTATAGTGACCAAAAAACCTCTATCTATTGGCGTAGAAGGTGTGATACCAACTAGGAAATCCCACATTTTTTTGGCTCTTAGTAGAGACAAACAATCCCTTTGGAAGTGATTACACTTGGGATTCAAAGCTTGGTATGCCTGAGAAGTGAGTGCAATGTAAGGATTAGCATGTGCCTCCAAGATTCTAAGTTTTTTTCTCTCAGTAAGAGCAAATAAAAATATTTCAAGAGGGAATTCAAGAGATATTGTCCTCGTTTACCTAGGTTGTGGTGTGTTTGATATTTTTACAACAAGCATTCTTTCTTATGTGTCTTGTGTGAGTGTTTTAAACCTTAAAAAAGAAATTTTTTTAAAACAAATCCTCTTAAAAACACTTTTATAGATCATTCATGAATGATAAAATGGTCACAAACACCTTGTCTCAAATATTTGGGTAAACATATGGAATCTCAAAACTTTCACTTTGGAGCCTTTTGGTATGCTTAGTAGTCTTCTTTGTGCATATTCATGTCATAATCCTCTTGCGTACATTACACTAGTCCCTTTTTATTTTCATTTCAAAAGCCTCTTGCATCTATTCCTCATGATAGTCCTCATTATAGTTCCTTTTTCATAAAGAGCTCAATTTAGATCCCCTCTAAAAGATTTGCAAAAATCTTACAAAAAGTCCAAATCCTAGAGTCTTTTTTTATGATGTTGAATACAAGATCTTGAATTGGTCCCTTTGTCCCTCAATTCAACCCCCCTTTATAAATTGGTCAAAATCCACCTTTTTAATGATTTATTTGACCTATTCCTTTTTATCACAATTTTTCCTTGTCCCTTTGATCTCCTTTTCAAGTCAAGGTCCTTATTCAACTTCCTAAGGTTATACTCTTAATTTTGTATTATTTCCAAAATATTTTTCCCAAAATCCAAAAATAATAATTTCATAATACTTAGATTGTATTTTTCATAACATCCTTGCATTTTCATTCTAAGATTCCTCAAAAATACAAAAAAAGATTTCATTTGCATATAGTCATCATGTCGGTCTTCAAAAGGAATCAAGCATCCCAAAGGAAAAAAGGTTCCTATCAGCCTATGTATACAACACAAAAAGAATCTCAACCACCTTTTGATTCAAGACAAGATGTAACATTTCAAAACCAAGGTGACCTAATCAATATGCAATCCCTTAAAGAAGTACATCAAACATTTCACAATTCAAGACGTGTTATGTTCTCACAAGGACCTACCACCATGTAGATGTTGCTTGACATAAGAAAAAGTAATGATGTATGCAACATGTGGTATCCTTAAAATACTTCACTAAGTTTTGGAACATTTAAGTGGGGACCCCTAGTAAACTTTGAACTAACTTTTGTTCCTATGCCACCAAGTCATGGTAGTGTTCCCCCTATGGAATACCAACAAAATTTTAAATTTAATCAACCCCAACCATCATACTTACATCAATAAATCATGTAAAACATGGAGTTTGGGTCCTATCAACCTCCTTTACCACTGCAAGATAATCAAAATCTCATAAATACCTCAAATGTCTCCTCGGATTCTAAAGACTCACATGCAGAATAGATTTCACTCAAAGATTTACCTAGATGTGATATTTATGAAGCCATAAAAGACAAAAGAATTTGGAAGACATTATAATATCTCATGACTCAAGATCTTAAATGATATATCAAAGTAATATAGAAGGAAAATCCTCAATTACTCTTGGAATATCAAAATCCCACACAATTTACTTTGGAAGAGAACCAAACCCTAGTGATTTGGGATAAAGAAAAATAGGAATAAGCCTTTGATGAGTCAAGTGTGAAGGTGGTACAAAAAAGATAACAAAATGAGTTAACTGTCAAAATTAATCCAAAGAAATATTTTGTTCCATTAAATAATCCTTTATTTCAAATGACATTACCACCTCCCCCATAGATAGTGGATATTGTGAAAGTATCCCAAATATATCCTCAAAGGACACATATGCTTGATTTTAAGAATCACCCACCAGTTAGTCAACACGAAGAACCAAAATATGTGTTCAAATTCCCTTGGGGAATGCCACATATAACCTGATCTTTTGAATAAATACAATAAATTGGTCCTCATTTGGTAACACATTCAACAATCCAAGGAAGTACTCCAACTATAATGATATCCAAAGGACCACTCAATGAATCACCAAGGGTACCCACGATAGTTGCATCTCATATGACCACTAAATTTATGCCAAGTGCACCATTTGAGCCAATGAAGAAGATAATAATTGAAATTTCACGGATTCCACCTAAGGTGACTCAACAAACATGTGTCCAACAAGCTCAACAAACACATGTGCCACAACAAGCACAACAAGACCAAGAGAATCAACAAGAAAAAACAATAACAGTAGCACAATAAGTGAAACAACCATATGTGGTGTAAGTCAATATGATGTCTCAAGAGAAAAGATCAAAGCATAAGACTCCAAGTCCTGGCAGTATACCTCAACCACTAGGATTCTAAAAAGAATGTAATGTGCAATAACAAATGATAGAAGTGGGTCAAGAATCTTATCCTGTCACACAACATGTGCAAGGCCCAAAGGTGCAACAAGTGCACCCACAACAATAATAAAATCAATATATTCAATGAAATTTACATAAAAAACAACAACATTCTCAACAAAAACAACAACATTCTCAACAAAAACAACAACATGCTCAACAAAAATGACAACAACATGCTCAACAACAATGAAAAAAACATGTTCAACAATGGCAACAAAAATAGCATGTCCATCAATAATAGTATATTCCTTAATGACAAAAATATGTTACACAACAACAAAATCTTTCACAACAACAACAACATATTGTGCAACCTCAACAACAATAGCTTGCACCAAAATACACACCACAACAACAATAGTATGTACCAAGGTATCAACAACAATTCTCTCAATAATGATATGTGCCACAAGGTCAGTAGTATGGAAATCCACAAAAAATCCAAAAATAATTTGAAGATTCTCAACAATATTTGAGACAACAAATGGCACCACTCAAAGAAATCTCTTCCGAATCCTCAAAATTGGATACTCCTCAATATAATTAGTGCCTGCTAGCTCATAAACAAAGACATCATTTTGATACACATGAAAAAGCTATAAAGTCTTCACATAATGATGACATGGCTCAACAAATCAAATGATTACGAAAGCAACCTCATGAAATACAAGTTAACGAAAAGAAAAAACTTTATACAAAATGGGATCTATTTCCTTATTTTTTTGATTAGAGTGTATATATGCCTCCTTTTCCAAAAAAATTTGAAGTACCAAAATTTTAGAAGTAAAAAGGGAAAGGTAATCCAATTGATCATGTTAAAGACTTTTACACTTCTTATATCGAAGTTCATTATGATGACACATATCTCATGAGACTCTTTCATAGAAGTATTGGGGGAAAAGAAATGGAATGGTATTCTATGTTACCAGGCAATATAAGATCATGGAAGGAATCAACAGATAAAGTCATCTCATTTTTTATTTAACATATCAAACAAAGTTACATTGACAGATTTGTGCGTAGCTAAACAAATAGTTAAGGAATCATTTATGACCTTCCTATTACGGTGGAGAAATTTGGTTAGTCAATGTCCCTTTGGTATTCCAGAAGAACAAAAAATACATTTATTCATTCAAAATATTATGCCATATATGATGTTTGAGCTAAAGGTGAAATCCCCAAGCACCATTCATAATGTCATGAAAAAGGGAATTGATATTGAATATGCTCTTATTTAGAAAGGAGTCCTTAAGATTAGAAAATAAAATAATAATGTGAGCACTTCAGGTGACAAGACAAAATTTTAGTCTTGGAATAAAAATGTCACAAATGATAGCCTTCTCAATGCATAGATAGTCAATACAATGCAAGAAAAGGTCAGTCTCAAAGGTCCTAATGTTACAAATACACATACAATGACTCAAACACCACCTCCAACTCAACCTCAAGTGCAAGAAACTAATAATGTGCAACAAATTTGGTAATGTCGACCATTGAGAAAAAAATATAGACCTCTAAGATAGTTCACACCATTAGGTGAACCAATTCATTCCATGTTACAATAATTTATTGAAAATAATTATATTTAGTTGCTTGAGAATAGAAATGAACTAGCAGTAAAACCCCCTTAGTGGGATGAAAATTAATTTTATGATTATCATCGGTCCAAAGGACACAAAATGAACTCCTATTTTCAATTGAAGCATGTGGTGCAAGATCTCATTGATCAAGGAATAATTGAAGTGGAACCTATCACAAGTTCCTCCAATATTGATCATACCATTTTTAAAACTCCTTTGTTAGATCATGAGAAGGGGAAAGAATCTAGTTTGAATTCAAATTCAAAGACCAATGTGAACTATACACAAACTAGTCGTGACTATACCATAAACTTCTTTTCTGAGTTAGATGCACGTGTGTCTACTTTTAAAATTAGAGATGATATTCCTCAATGTGCAGTCACCACTCATCATACCAATATTACTGTGCCTCGAGCACCGCCTAGACCAAAAGTGTTTTTTAATTGAAACCTTTTTTATCAACTTGGTAAAACCCCAAGCCCAATTTGTGTCCTTGACTTGTTGCACACATCCCCCTAGCACAAGGAAATATTTGAAAAAGCCATGAAAGAGTCTAACATACCTAATGACATTGGTACTAACAAATTTTAGGCCATGATAGGGCACTTCTCCTCATCCCAGCATGTTACATTTTTAAAAGATGATGTCTCACAAGATAGACTCGGTCATAATGATCCTCTGTACCTTGAAGTTTTTTTCCATAATTGTAAGCTCAGACAAGTCATGAGAGACAGTGGAGGAGGGCTTAACATTATTACCCTGAAGGTTTTCCTTGGTCATGGCTACAATGAGATTATATTTATCCATCCAGGAAAATCACAATAAAAGTATATGATGACACTGAACATCCTTCCAAAGGATTCATTGTACTGGCTATCAAAATTGGTCCAATTATTGAGAATACATTAGTGCAAGTCTCAGACCTTGGCCTTCCTTATAACATGATCTTGGAATGCCCTTGGAGCCATACTGTGAAGGCAGTCCCATCCACTTATCACCAATATGTGAATTTTTTCCACAATGGAGCTAAGATCATTGTTCGAGAAGATCCTAATAATTTTCAATTCTATGCTAATATGAGAGAAACTCTCACACAATAGGTACCTACAAATAGTGAAGCAAAATTAACCAACTCTTCCAAGTATGTTGATGCATCCACTCTCACTAAGATGGTCAAAGGAAAGATGAAAATTGAAGATAAAGGTTGTGGAGAGTATACCATGGTTCAAGTATTTCAAATTGGCAAACTTCCACTTTCCAAAAAATCTTATGGAAACCCATGATTTCTAAAAAAAAAACTAACAAAGACCACCCTAAAAATTAAACCCTCAACCACATTCATAATTTGGGGAGGATTTCATGAAGAACATGTGTATGAAAAATAATCTACATGGGTTTATAATGATAAACAAGGCACCAAACCCACCCAGATACCCATTGAAATATATGGACCAAGGTTCATAATCATGTAGAGAAAAGGCTATGATGGTTGCAGTGTTTTCAGTTAAAAAAAGAAAGTGATTGTTGAACCTATAGCTAAATAAATAAATCCCCCTCATTTGTGGCTTGGATTTAAACTGTTGCAAATTATCTCTTCGAATGCTAAAGTGACCTCATGTAAAAATATAGATATTTTGAACGAGTACAAGGCATCTAAGGTTCCCTATTCTAAAAATACTGATGAGTGGGAATGGAATTCATATTCATCAAGTCCCTATGAGCTTGACCATGTATTTCCTTAGTCCAATGACCCAATGATTAAAGATAAACATGTTGACGAAACACCTCCTCCAAAAACCTATCCTGATCCTTCGGCCAAAATTTTTAGGGATCCTAGTCCTAAACCTTCTACAAATGAAGCCTCTGACTCTAATGAGACTAATATGTATATCTTTTCCATTACTCTTGAATTCAAAAACATTTACAATACCAACGTTGACATCCCATTGGTTTACCCTGAACTTATAGATTGGGATCAACAAGGATCACTGAGCTTAGATTGCTTTGAAAATGATGAAGCAATAGTTGAATTCTTTGAGCTCTGAGAAGGAATGCCATCTAGTGATCATAAAGAAGGATTCTTTGTTGACCTTGTTGCCACAATATATTTTAGGGATTCAACTCCATCTTCCATTCACAAAAGTAAAAATGATAAAAAATAATGAAAAGAATAGATCTTCCGGTGAAAACTGAAAGGCGCCATTAGACCATACAAAAGTAAAAATAAAGGATGTATGCGAGGGTGAAAACCTCTTTGAGGGATGTGAGGATGGAATATTGGAAATACCCCTCTGAAGGAGAAGTCATCAAATTGTTGATTGAAATGATCGAGGAAATCAATTTGGGAACATGGAATAACCCAAAATCCATACACTTTGCAGATTTTCTATCACAAGAAGAAAATGAATATTTTGTCAAATTCTTTCTAGAAAGACATTAATTTTTCCTGGTCCTACATAGATATTCCTAGCTTGGATCCAAAATTACTTCACCACTTATGTTTGAAGCTAGGTGTGAAACTAGTGAAACAAAATTATGGAAAATGCATCCTTAGGTAGCCCTGTTTGTAAAGGTAGAGTTAAAAAATTATTGGATGTTAATTTCATCAGGCCCATAGACTATGAAGATTGGATTTCCAATCTATTACCTATCAGAAAACACACTAGGGCCATAAGGATATGCTCTAATTTTTGTGATCTAAATAAAGCATGCCCTAAAGATAATTTTCCATTACCTAGTATTGACATCATTGTAGAGATGACTGTGGGATGCGAGATACTATCAATGATGGATGGTTTCTATAGTAACAATCAAATCATAAATTATCCTAAGAATCATCCCAAGACAACATTCACATTTCCTTGGGGAAATTATTGTTGGAATGTCATTCCCTTCGGCCTCAATAATGTTGGAGCAACATATCAGCGAGAAATGACTACAATCTTCCATGATTTCATTCATATCCTAATGGAAGATTATGTTGATGACCTAATATTCAAGTCTACAACCAAAAAATATCATTTAAACATTTTAGACAACATATTTGAGAGAATGGACGGGTATAACCTTCACTTAAATCCCAAAAAGTGTGTTTTTGAAGTTGTTTCTGGAAAGATCCTAGATTATATTATTTATCATAGAGGTATTGAAGTAGATCCTAGAAAGGTAAAAGATATATTGGAAATGCCTCCATCTAATACTCTAAAAAAGATAAAAATTATACAAGGGAAGTTGGAGTCTATCTAATGGTTCATCGCACAACTAGCAGACAAGTGTCGGTCTTTCCAAAATATGTTGCATAAAGGTGTGACTTTTAATCGGAATGAAAAATGTGAGTAATATTTCCAAAAATTTAAAGAGTAACTTCTAAATCCTCCAATCTTGATGCCTCCCATTCTAGGGAAACCATTCATCTTATACATTTTTTCAACAGAAAATGCATTGGGAGCCCTTCTAGCACAGTATGATGAAAAGGAAGGGAAAGAGCCATTTATTACATAAGAAGAACACTAGTGGTCGATGAATTTAATTATTCACTCATCTAAAATTCATGTCTTTCTATGGTTTTTGCAACAAAGAAACTAAGACATTATATGCTTCATCATAAAACTATGATAGTGTCTTGGATCAATCCATTGAAATATATTTTAAGAAAAGAAGCTCTCACATGATGCCTAGCCAAATGGGTAATGCTCCTAAGTGAATTTGATATTGAGTATGTGGAACGTAAAGAGATTAAAGGCTAGGTGCTAGAAGAATAGATTGTAGAAGATCCAATTATAGATGACCACCTATTGCCCTCAGAATTTCTAGATGAGTTTATTTTCACCTTCACCAACTTCTAATGAATGGAAACTATATTTTGACGGCTCTCACACTAGAGATTAATCAAGAGAAGGCATTATGTTTGTCACTCCACAAGGCAATGTAATACCAAAATCATACAGAATTACCTTTGACTACACAAACAACATTGGTGACTATGAAACCCTAGTCTCTGGGCTCAAGCTAGCTATTCAATGGAAAATTCAGCATCTCAAAGTGTATGGTAACTCCCAATTAGTCATCTGGCAAGTAAATGATGACTATGAAACAAAAGATTAAAAATTCATACCTTACAAATAGCTTGGTAGAATTTATAAAGGATAAATTTGTTACAATAAAGAAAAATATGTAGGATGATGCTATGGCTGCTATTGCCTCCATGATTGACATGCCAAACAATGAAGAATATTTTGAATTTCTCGTCAAGTAGTTTTTGCTTCCTCCATTTCATATTTTTCAATCTAAGCTCTCGTATGATATTGTTGGTCATGATTCCCCTTGGTAACAAGAGATTTAAAATTACCTACATGCCCAAATCTTATCTCCTAACCTATCCAAAAATAAATGTCAAGCCCTTATCTGACAAGTTACTAGATATGTCATCATCAGTGATACCCTTTATAGGAGATGTTTTGACCAAACCCTCCTTAGATGCCTTGATTCAAGAGAAGCTGATATTCCTTTACATGAGGTCCACAAAGGTATTTGTGAGGACATTTCAGTTTTTTAAGCCTTGCCAAAAATATGGTAAGAGCTGGATATTATTGGCCCACCATAGAGCAATATGCACACAAATTTGCTAAACAATGTTATAAGTACAAGATACATTAAAAATTGATTCACGCTCCAGCATAGGATCTACAGCCAATTGTTTCTACATGGCCCTTTTCTCTATGGGAATTTGATCTTGTAAGGAAGATTACACCTCTATCTTTTGATGCTCACAAGCATATCATAACTGCCACTAAATATTTCACAGGAAAGCAAGTTTCAAAATCTATTTTGAATTATATCATTTTCCACTATGGAGCTCCTTTAGCTATCATTACTAATCGTGGTAGCCCATTTTAAAAAAATGATATTACAAATATTTGTGAGAATTTTAAAATTCACCATGGATTTTCTATCATCTACTATCCACAAGGAAATGACCAAGTTGAGGCATCTTATAAAAAAAATCAAGATCCTTCAAAAGAATATCAATGATGCTGGCCAAGACTCGCACTTGCAACTGAATCCATCTCTTTAGGCCTATAGAACAAGCATTCACACCCCCATGAGTGCCACTCCATACTCTCTTGTCTATGGCACCATGCATAGTAAGTTATTTATCCAATGTGTAAGTTATTTCTCCAACGTCTATCATGATTCCACATGGTGTTCTATTGTACTTTCCTAATCATTGATGAACTATAATTGATTGAATGTTTGAATATGTTAAGTTGATGATAATTAAGCTGCAAAAAGTTAATGCAAGACATAAAATTAGTTAATGTATTATATTCTCATTGATGTCAACTTGATATAATCTAATTGGTTATACATATAGTGTCAAAGACTTTAGAGAACCAGAAAGATAAAGGTTAAGCTATCAGTAATGCATAAAAGTTTAGTATTCACCAAAGTGACAACAAACACCGATGGTTAGGGCACCCCTATGGATACAGAAACCAAAGAGGAAAGTAATAGTGATACCAGAGAAAGAAACCCAAGAAAACATTATTGTCAAACAAAATAATAGTGTTAATTTATAGACAGACAACCCTGACAAATAGATATGCCTCAGGACAAATGAAGTCTAGACCGTGCAAACAAGGAGTTAAACACTCAAAACAATTGAAGATCAGAAATGACAAAAGACTTAGCTGGTGATACCTAAAGGAGTTAATTGGTTGCTAATATTTTTTTCATCGACAAGTTAAAGCCCAGAGGTAAGTGAGATATTTAAAGCTATTTTATTCCAGTTGTCTAAGAGAAATCTATGGGATAAAACTGAATTAAAACTATAAAGCAAGAAAGGCAAAGATTGCAGATCACGACAAGAAAAATAAATTCAAAGAATTAGAAATGGTGAAATCGTGTCTATAGAGAGACAAGATAATTGATTTTGAATTAGGGGTGAATAGACAAGAGGATGTTGAAGAGAATATTGGTGAAGAACAACTTCATATAATCCTAGTCAATCAAGCTAAAGAATAGAGGTAAAGATTTATGCGGACACCAAGCAATAGAGAAGCACAACATCACTGAGAAGAAAGAAGTGGAGAAAAGGTATTGAAAGGAAATATTGATAAAAAAGGTATTATGAACTTACAATAGACTTGAACATCTGCAAATTATAGTTTTTGATTATGGTAAAAATAGGTTTTGAAGGGACCCCAAAACCCTTTAACAAAGCTGAGAAGAGAAAGAAATTAAAGCCTAGAGAACAACAGTCTGCCCCAAGGAAGGAAGCAAGCTACAGAGGGACATATATCCCAGATTTAACAATAGGCAGAGACAAAAGCCAAAAAACAAAATAAAACACTGGAAGGAAAATAGAGAGAAGAGCCGCAAGCACCGAGATCAGGACAGAGTCTTCAAGAAACTCTCAGAATCCTCCAGCTAAGTCTTCATAGTCATCACATTGTCTCTCAGCTTCTGGACATCCAGATCCACAACCTTCTGCTTCTTGGACCTAGTGCGAGTGCCAGGTTCCATCTGCTGGGAAGGATTAGAATGTTCAATGGTGTCTTTGTTTCCTTCTAGCCAGTTGCTCAGAGACATCAAATTCTCCATAGTAGCCCTCATACCTGTGTTCACCAGTGTAAGCAAATGTTTTAGCATCTCCTCATTCTCGCTTATTTTCTTCTGGATAGGTATCATGGCTAACTCAACAGATTTTTCAATTTTTTTATCAATTTCAGAGCCGTAATCATGTGCAGGGACATTGACATTTTGAGAAAAGTCATTTCTAAGAATAGTCATTGTTTCCTCAATCATAGAGCTCTTATTTTCTAGCTTGATGCATCTATTCTTAAGATCAACCAGGTTACTCCGCACCCATTTATCCAAATTGTAGCTATAGATAGATTTGTTTTTTACAATCTCAAGGGGAGACATAATAATGGTCCTTCTGACCTGTGTATCCATCCTTCTGATATCTCTTTGAAGAGACTGAGGTTTTCTACCCTGAGGGATTCTGTCGCTATCTTTTTCCATATTCTCCTTCTCAGAGCTAGGAGACTCATGGGACTCCAAGTTTTCCTCTTCCAGAACCTTAAAACTATTGTCCCCCAAATTTTTAGTATTACTATCCATAAGATTAATACCAGTTTCTTTATTTTTTTTAACAATCTTCTCAAACTCAATCTCTTTATTCTCTTTTCCTTCAGTATTAACATTCTCTAGAACAGAGTTAGATTTTTCTCCTATTTTAAGATTATCATGACTTTCCTTGGGGTTTTCCTTGGCATTTTTAATTTCAGGATCCTCTGAATCCTTCACCATAGGGGTCTGGGTAGTGGGGTTATTCTCAGTAGATGATTCTGGACATCTTCAATTTCTATTTCCTGAGGGATATGCTTCTCACCATCAGACTCCTGGGGAATAGGACTAGCAGGGGTTTCCAAGACATTCTTTTCTGACCCAGAGGCAACAATAAGATACTCATCATTCTTCAGCTCAACCAGAGGCTTAGAAGGAGATGACTCAGAGGGCAGAGAGACTTTCTTAGGTTTAGGAGTCTTAGACAGAGTCCCCACAGACTTCCTCTTTTTAATCTGGGCAGGGATAGGGTCGGGAATATGATCTCTGGCATAAGAAACTAATCTGCAAAGTATAGTTGTTTATATGAACAGATCATATATTTTTTTAGTTTAACCATTGAATCAGAGAAGTCTCTTAACCGATCAGGATCTAAACAAACCCTTTATATATTGAGATACATCTCAAGGAGTATCAAAAGGTTAATTCATGAAGATAGCATAGTGAAATTCCATATATCAAGTTATTAACTATTAGTGATAAATACTCTAACAAGGTCACACTTAATAGTGTGTTTGTAACCTTTAACAGGGTTGGCTCTTCACCGAGCTCAGTTCAGAAGAGTGAAAATTTTGGGTTACTGGTCCCAAGTGGTTTTTCCATTAACAGGGTTTCCACATTAAAAATCCATGTGTCAAATGTGTTAATGAGTCATTTCTTTCATTTTTTCTTTACACATTACTAAAATACAATTGATTGGTATACACTAAGTTATTTACTATATTTTGGTAAATGATCGATTGCTAATCAGTAAAGATTAAAGAATAAGGTTTAACAGTGAACTCCGAGCAGTAGTTATTTGATGATATTATTTCAAGGCATAAATCTTGTAGGGCTAAAGATAACTAGAGGCTTATAATTGTGGTAATAAGTTTTTGGGTTAATTTATTGGAATGTTTTTAAGGCTACTGATTCACCCCCCCTCTTAGTTATTCTAACAATTAGTTTCAGAGTGTGTGTACTTAGAAAGATATTTTAACAGCTCAAGCAAAAGATCACAAGATGAGAAAATGAGATGTGCCCAAGTTGAACAAAGACAACTTTGCATCATGACAAAGTAGGATAAGACTCCACATATCAGGTATTGGAAATGGTGTTACTCAATACTTGGGTACTAAATATGTGTTGCCTACGTGACCTCACACACTTGAGAAATTAAGAGAAAAGCATGAGAACAATTATATGATGATAGAACTTGCTTCCTCACTCTCTGATGTTCAATTTGAAGATGTCAAAACCTGCACCTCTACAAAGAAAATGTGGGAAAAATTGAAGCGGGTACATGGAGAAGATGCTAATATACTAAGAGCTAAGGCATAAAGCCTAAGAGGTAAATTTGATGACCTAAAAATTGTAAGGAAACTCAGGTGCGGAAACAACTTCCTACACTAATCTCTAAAGGAAAGTATTGTGCAAATTATTTTAAATCCTTACAATTTCAGATTCGTTAACTAATTTAACAATGATATTGCAGCCGTATACCATGCATACAGAAAATAGAGAATGACACAATGATTTACCCTGGGGAAAACCTTTCGCTAAAAGACCCCAGCACTCCAAAACCTGCATAATGTATTATCTTCAACACAATAGTTACAACATACTTGCAATGCAAGTTATTTTAGGAGACAATCGACACTCAAAGACAAATCCAGTAGCACTAGATCATACCAACAATACACTCTTTTTCTATATCTATTTGCAACCCTAAAAAACACTTATATCATGCACTTTCCTTTTTAGGGCAACTTCCAAAGATAGTTGTATTAAGGTTTTACCATTCTTCAAGAAAATAGGAACCCCACAATTGTGAAAGAGTGTACAGTACTCAACTTTATCAGTTGCCACATGTCATTGCATGTCTTCACCCATCATTGAATCTTCTAGAAATAGCTCTTATATGTCATAGGAATCCATTATAACTATTTCAGCCATGATCTCCTTACACACAATTCAAGATGCCGACACATCAAGTGGAGTGACACATCAATATGCCAACTAGACATGTACACTCACACTTAATTACATTATTTGCAAAAAATACATTTTACAAAACAAATAATAAGAATAGGAATTATTCAAGGTTGAGACACCTTATTCGTAACATTCTCCCACTTGTCAAACACCTTGTAAGAGAAATAGAAACATAATAGGAACTAACCGCTATAGGCCAAAAGGCCCATAGACTCCGAACACCATCTGAACTTCATAGTGCCCACTAGTCTTGTTAATGCATCTATAACATTCTTCACAGTATCTACCTTCTCCAAATTTACCTTTCCATCTTCCACCATATCTCTCACAAAGTGAAACTGCACATCAATGTGCTTCGTTCTGGCATGGAAAGTTGGATCCTTCACAAGGCAAATAGCACTCTGACTGTCACACCAAATAGTAATCTGATATGCATCAATACCAACATCAGAACACAATCTCCTAAGATAAATGGCTTCCTTACAAGCATGAGTAGCAGCCATGTACTCAACTTCTATAGTGGACAAAGCAACCATAGGTTGTTTCTTACTCATCCAACTAATGGCACCACCAAACATAGTGAACACATAAGCACTAGTGGATCTCCTGCTATTAATATCACCTGCCCAATCTGAATCCACAAACCCATGAATACAAACTGAATGTGGAGATCTAGAAGAGTTACCATGGTAACATACAGAGTAATTTGATGTACCCCTCAAATATATGAATACTCGATTAACTACATCCCAATGTACCCGTCCAGGGTTAGCCATAAATTGACTCAGGACTCCCACTGCTTGGGCAATGTTTGGTCTAGTACAGACCGTAGCATACATAAGACTCCCAACTGCACTAGCATAAGGTACTCTACTCATGTCCTCCACCTCACTAGGAGATTTTGGACAATCATCTACAGGTAACTTTGTTCCCACTAAAATAGGAACACATAGTGGTCTACAATTTTCCATGCTAAACCTGTCCAACAAAAAATTCACATACTTACTCTAACTCAACCAAAGTTTTCTATTAGACCTGTCTCTACTGATTTCCATACCCAAGATGTACCTTACTGCCCCAAGATCTTTCATCTCAAACTGTGCTAACAACTGAGATTTAAAATCAGAAATCATACCCTTACCCTTCCCAAAAAACAACATATCATCAACATATAATGCAACAATAAGAAGGTGATCATTTTCAACTCTAAAATAAACATAATGATCTGATTTTGATCTTAAAAATCCAATTGACAAAACAAAGGCATCAAACTTAAGGTACCACATCGTAGGAGAGTGCTTCAAACCATATAGAGATTTCTTTAATCTGCAAACTAAGGATTCTTTACCTTTAACAATGTAGTGCTTAGGCTGTGACATAAATTTCTTCCTCCAAATCACCATGAAGGAAAGTTGTCTTTACATCCATCTATTCTATCTCTAAATCATATGATGCAACAAGAGATAATAGAAATCTAATGGATGTCAATTTTGCAACAAGAGAGAATATTTCACCATAATCTATTCCCTCTACTTGTGAATACCCCTTTGCAACCAATCTAGCTTTATACCTTTCAATAGTGCCATCTGCACAAAATTTCTTCTTGAACACCCATTTATAGCCAACAGATTTTCTCACTTTAGGCAAAGGTAAAAGGTCCCAAGTTTTGTTTTTCTCCAATGAAGCCATCTCATCATCCATAGCCTCAATCCAGGAACCTACATCTTCCATGCCCAAAGCCCCTTTCATAGATCTAGGCTCATTAGTGTTAGTAAACAAAGCAAAATCACAACTGGAATCAAACATAGAATAACCAAATCTTTTTGGTTACTTTCTTTCTCTTGTGGATCTCCTTAAAGGCTGAGGCTTAGTGGTGCAGAGAACCCTAGGGTTTAGCTCAAAACCCTAGCCCCAACATTTTGAACAAGTTTTGGTACAAGTCTTTCAACGAGAAAGTCATATTTTGCCTAGTCGCTCAGTCACGGAGTAGCAGAGAGCAGCAAAAGGAATTCATTGCACACTCGCGAGCTAGTTATGTGTTAAGTCTGTTAGTGCGCGAGTGCGCAACGAGGAACTAGTCACTCAGTCATAGATGGCTAGCAAGACAAGACAGTGTGTGATAGTGCGACGAGGAGCTCATCGCCCAATCGTGAGTCAATTCACAATCAGAGCAAACATGGTGCGACAATGCGATGGGTGTTCAACTGCTCAGTCACAAAGGCAATTAGTTAAGTCATGGTGTGCGAGTGAGCGACACCCAATGCATTGCCAAGTCGCAGGTGAATTGACAGTTAGTGAAAATGCATGGTGAGGACGCGATAGCAAGGTCATCGCTCAGTCGCAAGGAAAAGGTCAGCTCGGGGAATCGCGTAGCGAGTGCATGACAGATGATCATCGCTCGGTCATGGAAGAAAAGGCAGCTCGTCTCCAGACAGTGCGATAGCATGACTTGAGCTCATCTCTTAGTCGCAAAGGAATGAATAGCTCGAGTAGAAACATAGTGAGTGCGCGACTGATTATATCACTCAGTCGCCAATGAATTTCCAGTTCATCCAGAAGTGTAGCAAGTGTGCGACTAACGTGCATCGCTAACTCGCAGAGCAAGGAGCAGTCAATGAAGATGCAGTGCGAGTGTGTGACTTGAGCTCATCGCTCAGTCGCAGCAAAAAATGTAGCTCGTGAAAAAGCAAAGCGGGTGCGCGACTTGAGCTCATCGCTCAGTCGCGAGGTAAAAGCCAAGTCATGAAAATGCATTGCGAGAGCGCGACGAGCAGGTCATCACTTAGTCGCAGAACAAGACTTGAAAGGTGATTTTCATTCGCCACTACGCGATGGAAAAATAGATCAGTCAAATGGTCAAATATGTTGACGTGTCGATAGGAGAGAACATTGAAAAGTCATAACAGCCAAACAGAAAAGAGAATGACACAAGGGAAAAGAGGTGACCAGAGTGTTGACCATGCAGAGAACGTGAAGACAGTTTGCAGAGAGCATGAAGAATAGAGAACAGCTGGAAGGCTGGGATCGACAGGTAACCACCAGGGTTACAGAATCAAGGAGAAGACAGAGATAAAGCAGAGAAGAAGAATCTCAGAAAGGGTTCAGATCAAAGATAGTTCAGAAGTTGATTCAATTAGTTAGTTGCAAAGAATAGACTAGCAGAGGATTGTAATATTCTGTAAATCAATAAAGAGAAGTTTTTCTGTACTTTACGTGTTCTTTTGTTCTGAGTAGCTTTCTGTAAAGTGTTGTTTTGTTTCTGTTAGATAACATGGGTGCTTCTTGACTTTGATAATCTGCTAGATGGATTGTGACAGTCAAGAAGCATCCTCCATGTATATTATGCTTGTTTCTGTATTTGTGTGGGATGAGAAGCTAGTCAAGAGGCAGACAAGTCCTAGGCGAGCCTATGGTCCGGCTAGAGAGACTTGTAGGAAAGATAGATGAGTAAGAAGGTGCATGACTGTAGGGAATTCAGTCATGAAGAGTAAGAGACAGTGAGGAGTAAAACATT
>MU227340.1:4516140-4534684 GCA_018584345.1 Thuja plicata | reverse complement strand
GGTTAGGGTCTGAGAGTAGCCCTAAAGAGACTCAAGTGGGAGTCTAGAGAGAGTCCTGAATTGAATAGGATTCCAGGTGAGATTCCTAGAAGAGAGTAGGAATTTTAGAGAGTTAGGTGACCTCCCCATCACTTAGGTTGAGGTTTTTCTTCCTCTTCTTCCAAATTATCAGAGTTGCTAGAGCTCTCCTCATTATTACACCCAACATGGTCTCTCTGTTCAGTCTTCTCAGGGGTAGGAGGAAACTAAACAACATCTTTTTCTTTTTCTTTTTCATCTGGTTGTAGCACAATAGGAGAAGAAGTTAGCTCTTTGAAAATAACATTTCTACTATGCAAAACCTTACTAGTCACAGGATCCCAAAACTTGTATCCTTTCACACCAACACTGTATCCGATGAAAATACATTTGATAGCTTTATTTTCTAACTTAGATCTTTTCTCCTTTGGAATATGTGCATAAGCTTCACAACCAAAAACATGAAGATGTCTAATTGAAGGCTTCTTACCAGACCACACCTCCATGGGTGTCTTACCAACAAGAGTTGATGTAGGAGATCTGTTAACCAAATAGCAAGCAATGGCCACATCTTCAGCCCAAAACCTTTGTTCTAAACTAGCTCCACTAAGCATACTCCTAGCCTTCTCCATCAGTGTCCTGTTCATTCTCTCTACAACTCCATTTTGCTGTGGGGTGTAAGGAGTTGTCTTATGTCTCTTGATTCCTTGTTCTTTACAAAACTATTCAAACTCTATGGAACAATACTCACCACCATTATCAGTTCTCACACACTTGATTCTTTTACCAGTCTGATTCTCCACAAGAGCCTTAAATTCCATGAACCGACTGAAAACCTGTGTCTTACTTTTCAGGAAATATATCAAATTCCTTCTATTGTAATCATCTATAAAAGATACAAAATATACATAATTGGAGATAGAAGGAACTTTTATAGGACCAAATACATCAGAATGAATAAGATTTAAAAGTCTAGAAGACTTGTGACAACTGGAGTAGAACTGAACACGATTTTGCTTACCATAAACACAGTGTCCACAGAAATCAAATTCGATATTACAATCATTTAGCCCCTTGATGAGATTTTTAGTTTTCAAGGTCCTAAGACCCTTCTCACCAATGTGACCAAATCTCATATTCCACAACATTGCCTTTTCTATAGGAAGCTTAGCTTCCAAAGTGTTTGCACCCTTAGGTACACTTACTGCACTATTATTGGAACCCATTGCCACAACCTTCTTTACTGCTCATTCAAATGGTGGGGATGAAGTGATAGCTGCTCTCTTCTTTGAAACAGAAGAACTATTGCACTAAGCAATGTATGCATCAAGTTGAAATAAATTACCTCTCCTAGTACCTTTACCGAGCACCATAGAACCTCTCATCATCTTGCATCCATCTTTCAAAAAGACAACTTGCACAACTACAACATTCAACATACTTACAGATAATAGGTTTCATGCCAAACCCAGAATGTGCATAACTCTATTGATTCCCTTTACTCATCCATCAGGAAATCTGATAGTGACCCCTCTGTGTCCAACTATCTTTAGGTGAGAATCATAACCCAAGTACACCTTTCCACCATCAAACTCTTCATATTTTGAGAACCAGTTTCAATGAGAGGTCATGTGAAAAGAAGCACTAGAGTCTACCAACCACACATCATCAAATGCATGGGATTCCAAAGCTGCAATAAAACCATCTCCATCTTCTTGAGATTTTTTAGAAGCTGAATCTGAGCCTTTCTTCTTCTTCTTTGGCTCTTTGCAGTCCCTCCAGAAGTGCCTAGATTTATCACAGTTCCAACATTTTGCCTTGGAATTTCTAGGAGTCTTAGAACTCTCATGGTATTTGGATATTCCCTTCTTTGACTTATTGTCATTCTTCTTTCCTTTGTCATTGGATCTCCCGTGAACAGCAAGGGCTTCCTTAGACGAATCTGAAGTCTTTCTTTGCATCTCCTCAGATAGCAGCGAAGACACAACATCATCCATACAGAATATGACTATAGTACTTCTGAGAGCCATCACAAGATGGTCCCATGAATCTGGCAAGGAACAAAGTAGGGTCATACATCAATCCTCCTCCTCGATCTTGGCACCAGATGATGCCAACTATGCAATCAATAAATTAAATGTGTTGAGATGATCAGTTACAGATCCACCTTCCTCCATTCTTAAATAATACAAATTATTTCTTAGGAACAACTTATTCACCAGAGATTTGGCCTGATACACAGACCCAAGCCATTTCCACAAAGAATTTGTAGTAGTCTCATCAAGAACATTCAGAAGAATGACATCTGCTAGACAGAGTCTAATGAGACCCTTAGCCTTCCGATCTTTGATCTCCCAACCCACTTGAGATATCACTGCAAATCTCACATCAAGTGAAGTAGCCTCCCATAGATCACGATCTTCAATCATGTCTTCCATCTTGAGTTTCCATAACTTGAAATTAGTGCCATTACATTTCTCCACCTCCATTCTACTGTATGAGGAACTTTCCATCTCAATTTGCAAATAAGATTCATAATGCTCTACACAAAAAACTCACACTCAAATTGAGATTAGCTCAAAAAACCCTACCCAACAACTAGGATCAAGAGTTGATCAGGCTCTAATACCAATTGTAAGGAAACTCAGGTGCGGAAACATCTTCCTACACTAATCTCTAAAGGAAAGTATTGTGAAAATTCTTTTAAATCCTTACAATTTCAGATTTGTTAACTACTTTAACAATGATATTGTAGCCATATACCATGCATACAGAAAATAGAGAATGACAGAATGATTTACCCTAGGGAAAAACTTTCAGTAAAAAACCCCAGCACTCCAAAATCTACACAATGTATTATCTTCAACACAACAGTTACAACACACTTGCAATGCAAGTTCTTTCAGGAGACAATTGACACTCAAAGACAAATCCAGTAGCACCATATCATACCAACAATACACTTTTTTTATATATCTATCTGCAACCTGAAAAAATGTTTATATCATGTGCTTTCCTTTTTAGGGCAACTTCCAAAGATAGCTGTATTAGGGTTTTACCATTCTCTAAGAAATAAGGAACCCTAAAAAGAATTGAAGATTAGAAATGACAAAAGACTTAGCTGGTGATAGCTAAAGGAGTTAATTGGTTGCTAATATTTTTTTATCGACAAGTTAAAGCCCAGAGATAAGTGATATATTTAAAGCTATTTTATTCTAGTTGTCTAAGAGAAATCTATGGGATAAAACTGAATTAAAACTTTAAAGAAAGAAAGGCAAAGATTGCAGATCATGCCAAGAACAAGAAAGTCAAAGAGTTAGAAATCGTGAAATCATGTCTATAGAGAGACAAGATAATTCATTTTGAATTAGGGGTAAATAGAGAAGAGGATGTTGAAGAGAATATAGGTGAAGAACAACTTCATACAGTCCTAGTCAATCAAGCTAAAGAATAGAGGTAAATATTTATGCGGACACCGAGCAATAGAGAAGCACAGCACTAAGAAGAAATAAGTGGAGAAAAGGTATTGAAAGGAAACATTGATAAAAAAAGGTATTATGAACTTACAATAGATCTGAACATCTGCAAAGCACAGTTGTTTATACGAACAGATCATATATTGTTTTAGTTTAACCATTGAATCAAAGAAGTCTCTTAACTGAGCAGGATCTAAACAAATCCTTTATATATTGAGATACATATCAAGGAGTATCAAAAGGTTAATTCCTGAAGATAACATAGTGAAATTCCATATATCAATTTATTAACTATTAGTGATAAATACTATAACAAGGTCACACTTAACAGTGTGTTTGTAACCTTTAACAGGGTTGGCTATTCACCGAGCTCAGTTTAGAAGAGTGAAAATTTTGGGTTACCGGTCCCAAGTGGTTTTTCCATTAACAGGGTTTCCACGTTAAAAATCCATGTGTCAAATGTGTAAATGAGTCATTTCTTTCATTTTTTCTTTACACATTACTAAAATATGATTGATCAGTATACACTAAGTTATTTACTGTATTTCAGTAAATGATAGATTGCTAATCGGTAAAGATTAAAGAATAAGGTTTAACAGTGAACTCCGAGCAGTAGTTATTTGATGAGATTATTTCAAGGCATAAATCTTGTAGGGTTGAAGATAACTAGAGGCTTATAATTGTGGTAATAAGTTTTTGGGTTAATTTATTGGAATGTTTTTAAGGCCACTGATTCACCCCCCCCTCTTAGTTATTCTAACAATTGGTATAAGAGCTTGTGTACTTAGAAAGAGAGTTTAATAGCTCAAGAAAAAGATAACAAGATGAGAAAATGAGATGTGCCCAAGTTGAACAAAGACAACTTTTCATCATGACAAAGCAGGATAAGACTCCACATATCAGGGATTGGAAATGGTGTTACTCAATACTTGGATACTAAATATGTGTTTCCTATATGACCTCACACACTTTGGAAATTAAGAGAAAAGCATGAGAACAATTATATGATGATAGAACTTGCTTCCTCACTCTCTGATTTTGAATTTGAAGATGTCAAAACCCGCACCTCTGCAAAGAAAATGTGAGAAAAATTGAAGCGGGTACAAGAAGAAGATGCTAATATACTAAGAGCTAAGGCATAAAGCCTAAGAGGTAAATTTGATGACCTAAGAATTGTAAGGAAACTCAAGTGCGGAAAAAGCTTCCTACACTAATCTCTAAAGGAAAGTATTGTGCAAATTCTTTTAAATCCTTACAATTTCAGATTCGTTAACTACTTTAACAATGATATTGCAGCCATATACCATGCATACAAAAAATAGAGAATGACACAATGATCTACCCTAGGGAAAACCTTTTGATAAAAAACCCCAGCACTCCAAAACCTGCAAAATATATTATCTTCAACACAATGGTTACAACACACTTGTAATGCAAGTTCTTTCAGGAGACAACTGATACTCAAAGACAAATCCAGTAGCACCAGATCATACCAACAATACACTCTTTTTCTATATCTGTCTGCAACCCTAAAAAATGCTTATATCATGCACTTTCTTTTTTAGGGTAACTTCCAAAGATAGTTGTATTAGGGTTTTACCATTCTCTAATAAAATAGGAACCCAAACCCCACAATTATGGAAGAGTGTACAGTACTCAACTTTATCAGTTGCCACATGTCATTGCATTTCTTCACCCATCATTGAATCTTCTAGAAATAGCTCTTACGTGTCATAGGAATCCGTCATAACTATTTTAGCCATGATCTCCTTACACACAATTCAAGATGCCGAGACATGAAGTGGAGTGACACATCAACATGCCAACTAGACATGTACACTCACACTTAATTACATTATTTGCATGAAATACATTTTACAAAACAAATAATAAGAATAGTAATTATCCAACATTGAGACACCTTATTCCTAACAAGAATGAAACAAGGAGAAAATATCACTTAGTATAGTTGCAACGTCAAAGAGGTAGTCAATGATATCCAAGGAGTTGGAGGTGTACTTGAAGAAGAAACAGTGGTAAGTAAAATCCTAAGAACCTTACTACCTGTATATGCTATTAGAGTATCTTCTATACAAGAAATGAGACCAATAACAAAAAATAATGTCACTCTAGATAGTTTGGTTGGTAGACTGATTTCATTTGAGATGAATTACTTTGATAACAGTGTCTTACCATCTATTGAGTCTGCATTCAAATTTTCTTTGAAAATAAGTAAGTCAAGTCATAAATACACTATGAGAAATGATAGTGAAAGTGATAGTGATGACCAAGATCTTGATGAGATTAAAGCACTAATGGCTAAAATATTGTAGAGAGGAAAAGGTAGATACAAAGGTAAATTATCACTTGTATTGTGTAATTGTAAAGAGATTGGACACTTTTCTGCTAGATGTCCTAACAAAAGAAAATATGACAAAAGTAATAACAGATCATATGAAAATAAGTTTGATAGAAGTGATAATAAAGATTACCAAATAAATTGACAATCTAACAAAAGAGATACCCAAGACTACAAGGACAAAGGGAAGAAATCTTGTTACGTAGCTAAGAACAAAGCTAGAGATACTGACACCGAATCTGATGAAGACATTGAGATGTTATTTTTGGCCATGAAGGATGATTCAGATGAAGAGGAAAGGTATGTTGAGACTACACTCATATCTAAGGTTAGTAAGAATGATGTCTGGATTATAGATAGTGGTTGCACTCACCACATGACCGATGATAAAAAAAATTTGAAACTTTTGAGTATTATAATGGTGGATACATAAGAATGGGTAATGACTCACCTTGTCCAGTTGAAGGTAAAGGAATGATAATGATGAATAACCTGATCAAATGTGAAAATGCATACTGGGTAAAAGTAATTAACTATAATCTATTGAGTGTTTCACAGCTAAATAACATAGGTCACCAAGTTGCATTTGAGAACAAAAAGGCAAAGATCTTTAATGAATTAGGAAGGTTGATCGAAACTGGTGAACAAATAAAAGGTAACCTATTCTATCTTGATGATATAAAATCCACTTGTTTAATGGCTAGAAATGAAGACATATGGTTGTGGCATAAGAGATTATGTCATGTTAATTTTGACAACATGATTAAGATAAGAAATAAAAGGAAAGTAAGAGGATTACCAAGCATGTCAAATCTCGAGCATATCATGTGTAAGAATTGCCTAAAATTTAAAATGAGAAAGTCTAGTTTTAAGAGAAAAACCCATACAACTAATGCTATTCTAGAATTATTCCATACTGATCTATGTGGACCCATTAGAACAAAGAGTTACTATGGTGATAGATACTTCAATCTCTTTGTAGATGATTATTCTAGAATGATGACAGTTATGTTCTTAAAAGAAAAATTAGAAGCATTCAAGATGTTTAAATGGTATAAAGCTATGGTAGAAAAAAGTGGTAAGGAATTGAAATGCTTAAGATCAGATAGAGGAAGAGAATTTATTTCTGATGAATTCACTAAATTTTGCAATGAGCATGGAATTAAAAGACATGTTTCTACACCAACAACACCATAGTAAAATGGGATTGCTAAAAAGAGAAATAGATCCATTGTTGATTGTGAAAAAATACTGATGATAGAGAAAATCATCACTCAAACATTCTAGAGGGAAGTTGGTAGTACTGTTGACTACACATTAAACAGAGTACAATAGAAGAAAGATACCAAAAAGACAACCTATGAGCTATGGTATGGATACAGACCCAATGTAAGTTACTTCATAATTTTTGGAAGTCAATGTTATATTTTTAAAGATGATAGAAATGGAAAGATTGACTCCAAAAGTGAAGAATGAATCTTTCTTGGGTATTCCACCAAAAGAAAGGCTTATAAATGTCTTAACAAGTCCTCTAAAAAAATCATTGAAAGTGAAAATGTCAAAATAGATGAATATGCAGAGAAAAATGATGAGGAATGTAGAAAAGAAACATAAGACTATAACAGCTTTGTTTACACTGAAGAACCTAACACTCTTCTTGAGAAACAGTGATAACTACTGAGCAACAAAACATTACACCCGAGCATCAGGCTGCAAATATGGAAAATTAGGAAATTGCTCAAAATGATGTTCCAAGTGATGGACATCAGAATGAAGGTCAAGATGATGATCAAAATGATGAACAAAGATTTGAACCTATACTTTCCAAGTATGCTAGAAGAAATCATCCATAGAACCAGATCATAGGAGACAAGAAGGCTAGAATGAGAACAAGAAGTAAGTCACTAAACACTAGATGTTTTATTTGTGATTTTGCCTAAATCTGTTAATATTGCACTTGAAAATTAAGAATGGGTCAGTGCTATGAATGAAGAAATAGAACAGATTGAGAAGAAAAGAACATGGACATCAGTACCTAGACCAAATGACAAGAATGTCACCGGTACCAAATGGATATTCAGAAACAAGCTGAATGAGAATGGAGAAATCACAAGGAACAAAGAAAGGTTTGTATGCAAGGGTTATGCACAAGAAGAAGGTATTGAATATGGTAAAACCTTTGCACCCATTGCTAGAATAGGAGTAAGAATTTTTCTTTCTTATGCTGCATTCAAAGGATTCAAGGTATACAAAATGGGTGTCAAATTTGCATTCCTAAATGGAATACTAGAAGAAGAGGTATACATTGAACAACCAGAAGATTGTGTTGATCCTAACAAGAGAAACATGGTTTGTAGACTACACAAAGCCTTGTATGGATTGAAACAAGAACCTAGAGCCTGGTATGAAATAATTCACTCCTATCTCATAAGCATTGGATTTGTAAGAACAAATAAAAATAGCAATCTGTATTTAAAAGAAGATACTAATGAAAACATTTTGATTGCTGAAATATTTGTCAATGATATCATATTTGGGGGTAATAATATTTTATGTAGATCTTTTGATAATGAAATGAGCAAAGAGTTTGAGATGTCAATGTTTGGGGAGATCAAATTATTTCTTGGTATACAAATTATTCAACAAGATGAAGGCATATATATCACACAATCCAAATACATCAAGGAAGTGTTGAAGATATTTAAAAAGGAAGATTCCAAGCCAGTTGGAACACCTATGGAAATCGGATGCAAGATGACAAAAGAAGACAAATCAAATGAGGTAAATCAGACCTTGTATAGATCAATTATTGGAAAACTAATGTATGTTGTTCATACTAGACCAAATATAGTGCATGAAGTTGGAATAGCTGGAAGATTATTTTCTAATCACAAATAATCATACATGACTATTGTTAAGACAATTCTAAGATATCTAAAGAACACCTAGAACTATGGCTTATGGTAAAAAAGAGAAGGAAAATTTGAGCTTCAAGTCTATACAAATGTTGATTGGGTTGGAAACTTAGATGACAGGAAGAGCATAATTGGAGGAGCATTCTTCATGGGTGACAAAATTGTCACATGGATAAGTAAGAGGCAAGGATGCATCTCACATTCTACTTCAAAATTAGAATATGTGGTTGCTGCTGCAAAATTCTCTAACATTGCATGGATCAAACAATCACTAGAAGGTATGAATATGAAAATTCTTGAACTAGTGATTATCTATTGTGATAATACCAGTGATATAAAAATTTCTAAGAATCTAGTCATGCATGCTAAGAATAAGCATATTTATATAAAGTATCATTACTTAAGAGAGAAAGTACAAGATAAAGAGGTGATACTAGAATATGTTCAGTCAAAGGAATAATTAACTAACATATTTAAAAATCCATTTTCTAAAGATACATTTGAAAAAGACTAGGGGTCTGACCCTTGTCTATTAGTCAGTAAGATGACTAGGAGGCTGCATCAACCTACACACAATCAGAAGATCATTCATGTTGATGGAAGAAAAGAGATGGATTGCAAAGATACATCAGTACACAGAAAGGTACATATCTACACCATAAACCAGAATCATTGTAATGTTGATGGATAGGGAAATTCAAGGAGTATGTTATAAAGAGGAGGATGAATATACTTTGGCATTGTTATCAAAGGGAGAGAGTATCTTGAGAAGATCCAAAGGAAAGAAATTACATATGAAATATACATCATGACTATCAAAAGGGAGAGAAGTATCATGAGGGAGAGATGATTTAAGGGAGAAATGAATTAAGGAAGAGAGTAATGTATATTTCTGTCAAAGAAAAAAGAGATGATCAAGGAGAGGAATAGTCAAAGGGAGAGACAACATCAAAGGAAGAGATTCTACATCACAGGGAGAGACAAAATTAGAAGTTGCTACATCTATCCATTGAAGGGATTGAAGATTTAAGATAGCACTATACAAGAAACAAATCTAAGCTAGAAGAGCTTACCGAGAGCCTGACATTTGTATTGGTTATAGAATAATAAGTTTGGTAGATTGATGAACTATAACTGATTGAATGTTTGAAGATGTTAAGTTGATCATCAATAAGCTGTAGAAAGTTAATGCAAGACATTAAATCAGTTAATGTATTGTATTATCATTGATGTCAACTTGATATAATCTGATTAATTATACACATAGTGTTAAAGACTTCAAAGAATCAGAAAGATAAAGGTTATGCTATCAGTAATGCATAAAATTTTAGTATTCATGAAAATGTCAACAAACACTGACAGTCAGTACACCCTGATAGATAGAGAAACCCAAGAGGAAATTCATAGTGATTCATGAGAAAGAAACCTAAGCAAGCATTACGGTAGAGCAGAATCACAGTGTTACTCAACAGATAGACAACACCAATGGACAGAGATGCCCAAGGACAACTAAAGTCTAGACTGAGCTAACAAGGAGTTAAACACAGAAAATAAATGAAGATCATAAATGACAAAAGAATTAGCTAGCAAGAGCTAAAGGAGTTAACTAGTTGTTAATACTATTTTCATCGACAAGTTAAAATCTAGAGATAAGAGAGATATTTTAAAATTTTTTTATTCCAGTTGTCTAAGAGAAATCTATGGGATAAAACTTAAGTAAAACTTTAAAGAAAGAAAAATGAAGATTGCGTATCATGCCAAGAAAAAGAAAGTCAAAGACTTAGAAATAGTGAAATCATGTTTATAAAGATACAAGCTAATTCATTTTGCATTAGGGGTGAATAGAGAAGAGGATTTTAAAGAGAATAATAGTGAAGAACAACTTCATATAGTCCTGATTAATCAAGCTAAAGAACAAAGCTAAATATTTGTGTAGACACTGAGAAAAAGAGAAGCACAACATCACCAAGAAAAAAGAAGTAGAGCAAAGGTATTGAAAGGAAACATTGATCATAAAGGTATTATGATCTTACAATAGATTTGAACATCTAAAAAGTATAGTTGTTTATATGAATAGATCATATACTATTTCAGTTTAACCATTGAATCAAAGAAGTCTCTTAACCAAGCAAGATCTAAACAAATCCTTTATATGTTGAGATACATCCCAAGGATTATCAAAAGGTTAATTCATGAAGACATCATAGTGAAATGCCAGGTAGCAAGTGACTAAATGTTAGTGCTAAATTCTGTAACAAGGTCATACTTAACAGTGTGTTTGTAACCTTTAACAGGGTTGGCTCTTCACCAAGCTCACTTTAGAAGAGTGAAAATTTTGGGTTACTAGTCCCAAGTGGTTTTTTCCTTGAAAGGTTTTCCACATTAAAAATACATGTGTCAAATGTCTTTATGCGTCATTTCTTTCATGTTTTTCTTTACACATTACTTAAAAAGGATTGATCGGTATACACTAAGTTATTTATTGTATTTTGGTAAATGATAGACTACTAATTGGTAAAGATTAAAGAATAAGGTTTAATAGTGAACTCTAAGTAGTAGTTATTTGATGAGATTATTTCAAGGCATACATCTTGTAGGACTGAAGACAACTAGAAGCTTATAATTGCGGTAATAAGTTATTGGAATATTTTTTAGGCCACTGATTCACCCCCCCTTTCAATTATTCTCACAAATCATATATTTCACTTTGAGTCGACCCTAGTGCCATGGCCTATAACTATTTTATATTCTTTGTCCTTTCCTTGGCACACCCAGTTTGTACATATCTTTGGCCTTTGTATATAGTTTGTATTTTGTCTGGGGGCAGATTCTTGGCAATGACTGAATTTGAATTTGAATTCAAACTGGGGGCAAGACCTTGAAGGTGTTTGATTCATAGGGTTCCTTGCTTATCGCATTGGATATAACAACTTCTAAATATTTTAATGTTTTGAAAAAACCTAAAAATACAAATAAGAAGCTAAAAATCTAAAAAGAATGTATAATATCCTAAAAAATTCTAAAAATCCAATAATGCCCTTAAAAAAATCAATAAAAAATGAAAATGAACCTAAAAAAAGACCATAAAAATTAGATGTGATGCTGAAAAGAGTCTCTAAAATTTGTAAAAAGTCATGAAAAAATCCCTAAAAATCTTTAAAAGACCTGACAAAATTCTAAAAATCGTAAAAAGTCCTGAAAAATGATCATCACAAAAAAATCAAATATCTCAAAAATCTTAAAAATTGAAAAAGTCTCTTCAAAATTTGTAATAAATTTGTACATACTCATCTTTCTTTTGCAAAAAGATCATCATGTATGTAAACATCAATGGAAAAATCATCATCATGTGCTTAACAAAATCAAGTTCTCACAAATGTGAGCATTGTGACTCAACACTCAATCTGGTTGGACTTGTTCGATCTTTTGGTCTCTACTATAAGCCAATCAACCTATCCAACCTATTAGTCCAATCATCCAATCAGTCAATCAAAACCAAGCTATCAAACAAAAACACTCAATGCAAGTAACACAAAGATCAGGATGGTTGTTGGCTCACATTATTTCAGTGAGTGTTTTATCTTTTATTGATTTTATTTTGGTCATGTCACTATGCTACTTGATGATATTATTTGAAATTATGAGAGGGGTCAGGATGGTTCATGTTCATTTTTTTACTTTTCTTCTTCTTGTTTCATGGTCTCGTGAAATTTTGGGGCATGCCTTCTATATGCATCAGGATGGATAAGATCATTCTCTTTCTACATCATGTTTGTTTATGCAAAAGGATTGCTTTCTTTCTCTCCGTCTTTATGCCACGATGTGTTACATCCATTTTGCAATATCAAAATAAGATATTATGACATACATGTACTTATGAAAGCAAAAATCTTTCCCTCTTACTAAGATTTCTTCGTCTAATTTCCACTTTCTGCTAACACTTATTCAGTCAATCCTTCTAGTCGCCTTGGTCTACTACTCTGGTATATCAAAAACATGTGCATCCTACATACAGGCATTTATAAAAAGGAAACTCCAAAAAAATGTGCATCCTACATCCATTTATTTATAAACAAGAAAACCCAAAAATCCATTTGCATTTTGCATCCATACATTTCAAGAAGCTACAACATTTTTTTCCAAAAAACAATGTTGCATTCATACATGTATATACTGTTGTAGACACCTAAATTTGGTCAAGCAAATTAAATAGAAAATGAAGTGAGCAAAACAAGCAAAAGCTGAAATTAATTGAATTATCAAAAGCCTTTGGATTAATTAAATCAAATAATCAATTAATTGTATTGTTAAAATAAAATTAATTTCAACCCATTCAAGGGTGCACATGGCTAAAAAAATTCAATTAAAATATTTAATTAATGCATAATATTTCTCACCAATCGCATGGGAAAATTAATTTCAACCAATGGCAATTGAAATAATGAGCTCAAATGGATCAAGCCCAAATTGATCCTCCATCACACATCCTGGAGTTCCACCTTGACCACTCAATTTGTCACATTATTTTAAACCATCATTTAAATTGTCTTAACCCTTGAGACAATTAACTCAATCTAACCCTAATCAATGTTAAATCAACTCTACCCCCTACCCTTGGGAAATCCTTTAAATAGAGGTCATTTTGAGTGCAAAAATATCACACACATTTATGAGATAAGCATCATCACTATATGCATTTTGATTTGGAGTCCATAGCTTTCATTTTGAGTTTAATTTGTATTTAGTGATCATCTTTAAAGCATTTTAGAGTATTTGAGAGCTACATAGGCATAATCATAATCAAATAGCTTCAATTCTTGTGTTAGGACTATTATTAATGGATGCCTAAGCTGAGAGCATACTATTTTCCTTGCTAAATAAAGAGTCATGAGATGCTCATTGCTTTATTTTCAATTGATTTAGCTTATCATTGTTGAATTTTGTTGAATTGATTAGATAGCAAGATAATTTTATGAAGGTATGATTTTCATATACAAAATTGTAATACCCACCCCTCATTTTTCTTTTCTATTTCATTTGTCAAACTCTTTTAGGCCTTTTCATGTATGTGTTGGTTATTTTAGTTGGTTTTGAGGATATTCATGTATTACATTTCATTATATTATTGATGCATTGCTTAGTTGTCTTATATCCTCTATTTACATGTAATTTATAGTTCTTTCATGATGGTTATGTATATGTTATGATATCATTTTGATTATGGTTTTCTAACAATATTTACCCTATATCTATATGCACATAGATCATTTGTATGTTTTACTTTTATGTTTGACGTGTTGGGTATGGTATGGGACAGATTCATAGTTACTTTCTTCGATGAGATCCACATGATAAACTAGTCTCAACCATTGTTTATTATATTATATGCATGTAAAATTTTCTTTGTGATTACAAGTTTACAGGTACCAGGCTATGTCTTTCTTGAATTGGCAGGAGTGAGTGTTTGATATCACAATATCTCAATGGTAAGAGAGAGGAGATAATATTTAGGTCTAAATCCTACCCTAAACCCTTATTTTTTCCTAGAACTATACAAAAATCTGATTGACTATCCTATCTAAATCTGTCAAGTGAAGTGGATTCGTGAGCCTTTCTATATGTGCTTGTGTGTCTATTTTAGTAGGTTTTTCTATTTAAATATTTTTCAGTTGATTTAATGATGTTTTTGGCTTGTTTTATTTAATGATGATTTATGATAAATATTAATGTTAATTATTGCACCTTTAATAAGGTTAAAACATTGATATATTAAATATATGGCTATTTAATGACTAAAAATTAATTAAATGCATATATTTAATTAATTGATTTAATTGTTAAGTCTTGATTTAAATAATTGATATTTAATATATTATTGAATTCAATTATTATAATTTATTGTACAAAATGAATTATTAAGTGTTTCTTTAAGTTGCACGATTAATTGATTTATTTAAATTTAAATATTCTCATGCATTTTCAATTGTGACTTTGTTTTTATATTATAAAGCTGATTTGTGCATTCCTTTAAGTGAAATTGAAAATAAAGCTTTTATTTTAATTTTTAATTAGATAATTAATATTCTATTAGGGTTTCACTTTTTTGTAAACCTAATTGCCTGATTTTTTATATCCTTGATTTGGAAGCCATTTTGGAGGTTGTTCAATCAGGGAGAATGAGAATTTAGGTGAATTGAGATTTGTTGAAATCTTAGGATAATTTTTGGATTTGTGAATTTCTTTGTATTTGGATTTGGTTCTTCTCATCAGTTACTAAGGTAGGATCTTGATCTTGATAATTCTAGCTTCCAGATCCCTGTCTTCTATGCATCTAGAATTCTAGGATCCTTTGTTTCAATCTTCCTTGTTTATGGTTATGTGATTTTATTGCTTAAAGTTGGAAGAATATGTTATTGGATCAATTATATGGTTTTTCCTTCTTGATTGCATGTCAGATCTATGTTTTAGGCTAAGGGTTTCATTTATATGTTTTGGTTGTATTTGGTCATCAGGGTTTTCAATTGGAATGATTTAGCTTTCAATATTGCCCTTAGGGTTTCATATCTGTGAAAAATGTCTTCTTTGAGAGAAATTTGTGATTATTTTGAAAAATTGGTTAAGAGCCTTCAGATCTGTGAATTCCCTTACCTTTGAAAGGAAAATGCACCCTTACCAGGTTCCTGTCCAAAAACCAGGTCCAGATCTGCATGGAAACAAAACAATGAGTTAATTTGCATGCAAAGATTTCATTTGAAAATAAATATCAAATTTAAATATATGTTTCCTTACTTTTATCAATTACATAGTTGGAGGAAAAATCCTTATGTATTTCCTCTTTGAAGCTAATTGTCTCTTTTATTTGGAAAATATACAATCTTGGCTCTTAAAAAAAATAGAATTCCTTGCCTTTAAAAATAATTATTATTGTTGATGGAAAATATAAATAAAAATTAATAAATTATAAAAGAAACCTTAAAAAAATGAAAATGAAAATGAAAAAGGTTTTAAAAAGAAATGAAATTTAAAAAAAATTAAAGAAAAGTTGATTGGGTGACAAGGGCCACCACACCCTCACCACCTGTGGGCAACGCGTAGTGCAAAACCCACTGCCAAGGCAGTGGGCCCGCGGGGTCTGTGACACCCACTGTCCAGGGCAGTGGGTCTGCAGTACCCACTGTAGTAGCAATGGGGCTTCATGGGTACCTGCAGTAGGGGTTTAAGCCGTGGGGACCCCGGCTCCCCGACCCCCCATTTTAATATGGTTTTATTTATTTATTTATTTTAGTTTTTTTTTTTTTAAAATTAAAAATTGTTAATTAGCTTTTGTTGTTAATTAAAACTTGTTTTTTTTAGAATTAGTTTTAATAAAAGGTTTTAAATGATATTTAGTTTGTTTTTTAATATTAAATGTAAGTTAATATTTAATATATGTTAGTTTTTTTAATATAAATTTTATTATATATTATTTAATTTATTTTATATATATTGAATGTTAGTTAACATTAATATACAGAGAGTTGTATTATTATTTTTTAGGTTATTTTTTTTTAATGGTTTTTTAACATATAGTTTTATTTAATTATTAAATAGTATTAATATTTGTATTTTCATGCTTATTGCAATTATATTCAAATTTTAGTAATTATTAAATAGATTAATTTATATATGTTAGATTTTATAAATTAATCTATAGGGGTTTTAATTTGCATTTTTTCTTGGGGATTAATTATAGTTTTGTTAGTAATTTTATTAGATAAATGAATTTGCATATTGTTATTATAAATTTGTTTATCTCTATGTTCTGATTGGTTTTTTCTGATATGTGTTTATCATATCATGATGTATTTTGGGTGATTATTGAAATGAATAGTATATTTTGTTATTGTATGAAACTCTATCATTTTGGGTATCTATTGGGGTGTTAGGTCGACTTTTAGGATGTAAAACCAGAGGTTTTGGGATTTAATTCTTCATGGTGTCTTGTGTGATTTTTAGTGCATGTTTCTATGATGTCAGTTTTGGGTCTTAATTCTTTATACCCAACCTGGTTTGTCTAAACTATCTATTGTGGTTTTGTGAGAATACTTTAAGTTGTTATGGTTAATTGAGAACTAGTGAGTTCATGTATGGATAGGAAGCATTTTTAGAGTTATTTCATACCTTTTTGATATTATTATGAGCCTAGGTAGGTTAACTGACTATTTAGAGGGGAACTGGTTTTCCATGGGGGCCAGGACTCTAAGTGGCTACTAGGGTAACTCATTGACAAGTTAATAAGTGAAAACATGAAACATTAAAGGGGTTTTAAAATGAACAAATAAGATGTCAGAGTTTCTACCCATGTCTTGAGTGTTATTACTGGCTAGGATGGGAGTTAGGATCCTTATTTTTATGAAAGGATTACTGAGCCACATAGAGTCACTTGGGTGCTAGGGTCCAGGGAGGACTACTTTGGTAACTCAAGAGTAGACTTATGTGATGACACTTCCCTATATACAACTTAGGTTATCCTACATATGTCAGTTACCTTTGGTATAGTGTAGGTTCCTTTATGTGATTCAAAGAGCTTCTAGGGTATTCCTATGATGTTATGTATGATGTCTTATATACCTTTGATGTTTTCCTTCTTGTTGTATACCCATGTGAGTGGGCCCAAAATTATCTCCTCAGCACGATGGGAGTGGATCTTTGGCTCCACGAGGTCGGGTGGTAGTGATTCTTATTACCATTGAGATCTGACAATTCTTCTTCATGCTTGGATGATCCTTGTTGTAGTTCTATATTCTTAGTCTTCTGGAGACTTGTTCAGTTTCATGATTTGTATATTTGTACCATATGTGTATATTGGTTAACATCCTTTTGAAGGATGTATTATATTGTTATTCATTATTGCATACCCTACAATTTGTGCAATGAATTTTAATTTATGTATGTATAACTTGGGTATCAGTTGTATATGTGACCTTATTATATGAGATATATATTATAGATTCAGTTGATCTATCTTTTATGTTAGTTCTTTATATTTGTTCTTTGTAGATTGTAATATCCCTGCCAGGGAACCCATAAGGAATCAGGTTTATGACCTAAAATTACAGCTAACAATTTTTTTTTTTTCATTCTAACATATCATCATTACCATTCACAAATACATTCCTTAAGGTTCCTTTAATGAATTAAATTACCATTATTAATTATTTCACCTTACTAACAAATTCTATTTCCATTACAACTTCCATTTACATTGATTCCATTTCACATCAAACCGATTACATTAATGAACTATCGGAATTAATTTTCCTTACCGACTAACACGTAATTTACCTTTAGAAGTGAAACAAGCACACATTAGTTTTCACATCCACTAAGCATGTTTATTCATTCATATTTGTTTACTCCTTAACATTATCTATGCTCAACTCAATTGCACCATCAAAATTCAATTAAACATTTCCAATAAAAGTCCTTACTTCATATTTTCATTACAAAGTAATAATAGAAAGGGTGTAAATTACTTAACTATATATTGATAACCAACATAAATGATTTAATGAATCATTTTTGCCACAAGTTTAACTTCCACAAATTACCAACTATAACCTTGTAAACATCTAGTAAATGATTTATATTAAACCAAGCTTGAATAACATGACATCACTCACATAGAAATATACATTTAAGAAACCACATCCCATTACTTCATACATGTTCCTTTTCCCCTTATTATTTCACCTGGAGATACCCTTGAACTCTTAGCATATATTTTCACTAACCAT
>MU227340.1:4483684-4513131 GCA_018584345.1 Thuja plicata | reverse complement strand
ATAACATATAATCAATATAACACACATATAATATAAATATATAAGTACATATACATGTACTAACAAGGATAAATCTAATTCACATCATAAATCACAAAACAACGTCGAATCATAAATTACAAGACCATATCACATACTGCATTCAGATTCCCCAACTAGGGTAACCTCCTAAAGAGAAACCTAAGTCCATGGTAACCTTGAGAGTAATCTTGGTAATACCTCCACACAATAATAGTTCAAGGATTTTTAAGGCACGCTTAGACCTGTGTAGCCAGGTGGAGTCGATGCCTGGTACCTGCATCCTGCAACACCACCTGATATGCACACATGTATATATATATATAAACAGACAATGGAAAATAAGGAGGGAGAGTGCGACATTGTGTGGACCTCCTATAGGAGTGACTACGACTGCCTCCCCTCATCGTATACTCACAACAGACAGTGACATCAACAAAGCATAATTGGATTAGCATGGTTAGTACCAAAATAATCTCTTTTCCATATTGTATAACAATAATGCATCATAACATATTCATGTAAATGTAATCATCAATTAACTTTCACAAACCCATTTAATCATCAGGCATGTACTCATTATCAAAACAAGATAACCAAATCATATAACCCTAAATACATTAATCATCTCTAATCCCAAGTAACATTATTAGAGAAGATAACAAATCTTAACCTTTAAGTGATTATAATCAATTTAACCTAAAGTAAACATAAATATTAATAATGAGCATCTCAAAAGAAGCATATAAGTCTATCAGACAATCCTTTTATTCATAAACTATCATTAACACACAAGAAGATGTATAGTAACATACCTATGCAATATTATTTCCTATATCAAATATGAAGTTATGGTGAGTTGTAAAAGGTTCGGTTTTAAGACACCATCTCAAGAAGAATCATTCTCACATAAAGTCCTTCCTAATATCAAGTGATCATAACCAAGACTTGATAGGGTTGGAGGGGCATTACATAGATTTTATTACTTAGGTAAGTCTACATCAAGGAAGCCTCGAGATTTGTAACCTTTGTTGAGTTGTATATATGTGTATGTCTTGTATCACATTATATTTCTTCCATGTTGTTATCATTATTATTTGTAAACATTTTAAAAAAATATATCCTATTAACTTAGTTGCATGTTTAGGTTAGCTGTCCTGGGTTCCCTAGCGGGGCATTACACAAATGGTGCCCACAAAAAAAAAAGTGAAACATTCTTAAAAATCAAAAAAATTTAAAAAATCCAAAAAAGTAAAAATGCTTTAAAATTCCAAAATATTTAAATCTCTGAGCTACATCTTGTATAAACCAATCTTTTTTCATATTATGTAAGTTTTCCCAAACCCAACACATTTTCTTTACAACTGGGGGCATTAATCCAAATGAGCTGATTTAACCAAAGAAGGCATGAACTCACACAAATCAATGCATCAAACCACAATAGATAGACACTTGAACCTTTGATTTACATCATTTTTTGATTCTCATCTGATTTTGCCACAATGTGATCCTTGACCTTAATTGACTCATTAATACTAGGATTAAAATAAACAAACCTAAATAATCAAAATGGATGAAGATCTATTTGAAATATGGATACAACAATAGCACTAAAGGTTTGATGAGGTATTGAGTTTTCTTGAGTCATGTTCATTTTAGTTAATTAATTATCTCCTCAGTATGGTGGGAGTGGAACTTTGGTTGCATGAGCTTGGGTGGTAGTGATTCTTATTACCATTGAGATTCAACGGTTATTCTTTATGCTTGGATGATCCTTGTTGTAGCTCTATCTTCTTAGTCTTCTAGAGACTTGTTTAGTTTCATAAGTTATATATTTTTACCATATGTGTATATTGGTTAACATCCTTTCAAAGGATGTATTTTATTATTATTCATTATTGTATACCCTGTGACTTGTGCAGTGGATGCTAATTCATGTATGTATACCTTGGATATCAGTTGTATATGTGACCTTATTATATGAGATGTATATTATAGATTCAGTTGATCTATCTTTTATGTTAGTTCTTTATAGTTGTTCTTCATAGATTATTTTTCTTAAGTAAATCTTGTTAGTAATAACTAAGAGGGGGGTGAATCAGTGGCCTCAAAAATATTCTAATAATCAACCCAAAAACTTAGTACAACAATATTAAGCCTCTATTTATCTTTAGTCCTATAAGATGAATGCCTCCAAATACTATTATCAAATTACTACTGCTTGAAATGCTTTGTTAAACCTTCTACTGTATGTTTACTGAATAACAGTCTATTAATTTACCGAAAGACTGTAAATTATCTAGAGTATACCGATTAATCTAGTTAAGCTATGTGTAATGAAAAACACTAAAGTAATGACTCATAAACACATTGGCACATGGTTTTTTAATGTGGAAACCCTGTTAAGGGAAAAACCACTTGGGACTGGTAACCCAAAATTTTTACTCTTCTGAAGTGAGCTCGGTGAAGAGACAACCCTGTTAAAGGTTACAAACACATTGTTAGTTGTGACCTTGTTAGAGGTTTTAAAAGTTTAGTCTGTCACTTGATATCGGGAATCTCTATGCTACCTTCCTTGATCAAACACTCACTTGGCCTATCAATAGTTATCTGGCATCTCATGCTATCTTCATGATAAAAATTTTTGATACTCCTTGGGATGTATCTCAATATAGAAAGGATCTTTAAATCCTGCTTGGTTAAGAGAATTTCTGAATCAATGGTTAAACTAAAACATTATGATCAGATTTTTAGATCTATTATAACCTCATAAAAATAATCTGATCAATATATCTCTATTTATACCTTTGCTCCACTTTGATTCTGCTCACTGATGGTGTGCTCTATTGCTTAGTGTATATAGAAAACTTTATCTCTTTCCTTAGCTTGATTGATCAAGACTGTATGAGGTTTCTCTTCAGCATCCTCTTTTCATTCATTCACCCTCGCAATTCATAATGAATTGAGTTGTCTCTTTATAGACATGATATAATCATTGTTAGGTTCTTGATTTTCTTGATCTTGGCATGATCCATAGTTCTTGCCAATTAGATTTAAATAAAAAATCATATTTTATCTCGCAAAGATCTTCTTTCCAACTGGACAAAACATCTTTAAATCCTTTACTTATCTTTGGCTTTTTCTTGTCAATGAAAAAAAGATAACTACTAGTTAAGTCCATATTTAGCTCTTCCAGCTAGATATTTTGTCATTTCTAAAATCAAGTTAATTTTGGTGTCTTAACTCTTTGATAGCTTTGGTCAACACTCCAATTCCCCTTGGGCTTCTCCATCGGTCTACACTATATTTTTGGTAGTTGGTTATTCTTGTGATTCTTCTCCTCTGTAATGCTCGTCGGTTTTCTTTCTCAGGCATCACTGTGACTTGACTTTCAGTGATCTTTGTCCGTTGATTTCCACTGACCGTCGATGTTTGAAGTCACATTGTGAATTCTTGTCTTTTATGGATTACTGATAACATAATATGTCTCTTTATTCCTTTGAATTCTTTGACACTTTGATTATAACTTATTAAATTATATCAAGTTGAGATCAATGACAATACAATCTATTAAATGATTTAATGTCTTGCATTATCCTTCTACATTTCGATGATCAACTTAACATCTTCAAACATTCAATCAGTTACATGTCATCAATCTCTTCCTTTGGAATTGATGGCAACCTACTACATTATCATATTATACTATTACTAATACAATATTAAATATAATAGTTTCATCAAGATTTCCTATTGTAACTATTACAAATGTCTGGCTTTCGGTAGGCTAAAAAATAGCTTAGATTTGTTTCATGCAGAATAGTTGTATTCAATCTTCAATCCCCTCACTGGATAGATGTATCATTTGATGTCTCTATTTTGATATGTTCTCTACCTTGACTATTCCTCTTCTTAATAATCTATTTTTCCTTTGACAACAATCTTTCTCTTTGTATGAACTCTCTCCCTTTGTTACTTCTCTCCCTTTGATGGATATTTCATATGTAATCAATTTATCTCCATTAGAATATTGATTAACTCTTTCTTTCTGATTTTTAGGAACTTCATTTCATGGATAATGATATAAATTTTTCTAATCAATGAGATAATCTCTCCCTTTATCATCTCTCCCTTTATGATAAATGCAAATCCCTCACTGATGATAATGAGATAATCTCTCCCTTTGAAAAAAATGCCAAACAAAAATACTTCTCATTGTTTTGATCATCTTCCATTCTTTACATAATATATTCCTTTAATTTCCCTATCCATTAGCAATACAATGTCTCTAGTTTTTGGTGTAGATTTGTACCTTGCTATGTACAGATGTATTTGTTGCTTTTTATCTCAGTTTTTGCATCAACATGACTGATCTTCAGATTTGGTATAGGCTAATGCAACCTCCTAGTTAGTTTACTGACAGATAGACAAGGGTTGGACCCCTAGTCTCTGTCTCAGGTACTCAAATGTATCCTTCGGTAATGGCTTGGTGAATATGTCAGCTAATTGTTCCTTTGATTGAACATATTCTAGGGTCACTTTCTTTGCTTTTCCTTTTTCTCTTAGATAGTGATACTTTATAGCAATATGATTAGTCTTAGCATGCATGACTGGATTCTTAGAAATGTTAATTGCACTGGTGTTATCACAATAGATAATTATTGGTTTAATAATATTCATATTCATACCTTCCAGTAATTGTTTTATCCATGCAATATTGGAGCAATTTACAGCAACAACTACATACTCTTCTTCTACAGTAGACTGAGACATGCATCCTTGCTTCTTGCTGATCCATGTGACAAGTCTATCACCCATAAAGAATGCTCCTCTAGTTGTTCTCTTTTCGTCATCAATGTTTCTATCCCAATCAGCATCTATATAGATTTGTAGCTCAAATTTTCCTTCTCTTTTATACCATAAGACATAATCCTTGGTGTTCTTCAGATATCTCAGAATTCTCTTGACAACAGTCATATGTGATTCTTTGGGATTAGAAGAGAATATTGAAACTATTGCAACTACATGTGCTATATCTAGTCTGGTGTGAACATCATACATAATTTTTCCAATAATTGATCTATATAAGGTCTGATATACCTCATTGAATTTGTCTTCTTTTTTTAGCTTACATCTGATAGCCATAGGTGTTCCAACTAGTTTGGAATCTTCTATCTTGAATATCTTTAATACTTCCTTGATTTATTTGGACTGAGTGATATATATGCCTGCATCTTGTTCAAGAGTCTGTAGACCAAGAAAAAATTTGATCTCCCCAAACATAGACATTTCAAATTCCTTTCTCATTTCATTAGCAAAGGATTTGCATAACAATTTATTTCCCCCAAAAATGATATCATCAACAAAAAATTCAGCAATTAGAATATTACCATCGGTATCTTATTTTAAATACATATTTCTATTTTCACTTGTTCTAAAAAAATTTATGCTAATGAGATATGAGTGAAGTCTTTCATATGAGGCTCTTGGTGCTTGTTTCAATCCATACAAGGCTTTATGTATCCTACATACAACAAACCCTTCTGGTTGTTCAATGTATACCTCTTCTTCCAGTATTCCCTTTAGGAATGCAGATTTGGCATCCATCTGGTATACCTTGAATCCTTTAAACATAGCATAAGTAAGTAAGATTCTAACTCCTTCTAGTCTAGCAACGGGTGCAAAGGTTTCTCCATAATCAATACCTTCCTCTTGTGCATATCCCTTGCATACTAACCTTGCTTCGTTTCTTGTGACTTGTCCATTCTCATTCATCTTATTTCTAAATATCCATTTGGTACCGATGACATTCTTGTCATCTCGTCTTGGTACTAGTGTCCATGTATTATTCTTCTCAATATGTTCTATTTCTTTCTTCATAACAATGACCCATTCTTCATTCTCAAGTGCAGTGTTAATATATTTAGGCTCAAAATCACAAAGTAAACATATGGTGTTTAGTGGCTTACTTCTTGTTCTTTTTCCATCCTTCTTGTCTCCTATAATTTGATTATGTGGATGATGTCTTCTTACATACTTGAAAAGTTTTGGTTCAGCTTTGTATTCATCATTTTGATCATCTTCTTGACCTTCATTCTCATCTCCATTGTTCAAAACATCATCTTGAGGATTTTCCTTATTTTTGGTAATTGTAGCCTGATGCTCGGGTGCAATGTTCTAATGCTCGCAAGTGACACACTATTGCTTGGTTAGAGTGTCAGGTTCTGTATAAAAAAAACCTATTGTAGTCCTCTGGTTCCTTTTTTCTTTCCTTATCATTCTTTTCTGCAAATTCATCTATTTTAACATTTGTACTTTTAATGATTTTGTTAGATGACCTATTAAGACATTTATATGCCTTTCTTTTGGTTGAATTCCCTAGGAATATGCCTTATTTACTTTTGCAGTCAATTTTTCCATTTCTATCATCCTTTAATATATAAAATTGACTACCAAAGATTTTGAAGTAAATTACATTGGGTGTATGACCATACCAAAGCTCATAGGGTGTCTTCTTTATGTCCTTGTTCAATTGTACTCTATTTAATGTGTATATAGCAGTACTAAAAGCTTCCCTCTAGAAATTTTGAGTGATACTTTTCTCAATCATCAATATTCTTGTACAGTCAATAATTGATATGTTTCTTCTTTCAGTGATTCCATTTTCATGTGGTGTTCTCAATGCAACAACCTGTGTTTTAATTCCATACTCATTGCAATAGTCAGTGAATTATTTTGAAGTAAATTCCCCTCCTCTATCCAACCTTAAGCATTTCAATTTGTTTTCACTTTATTTTTCTATCATTGCTTTATACCATTTAAAAATCTTAAATGCTTCTGATTTATCTTTGAAGAACATGACTGTCATCATTCTAAAATAATAATCAACAAAGAGAATAAAATACCTATCTCCATCATAGATATTTGTCCTCATGGGTCCACATAGATCTGTATGGACTAATTCTAGAATTGCATTAGATGTATGGGTTTTACCCTTGAAACTAGACTTTGTCATCTTACCCTTTTTATAGTTCTTACAAATGATATGCTCGGGCTTAGTCATACTTGGTAAGCCTCTGACATTCCTTTTTTTTCTTATCTTTATCATGTTTTCAAAATTCACATGACACAAGCTTTTGTGCCACAACCATATGTATTTGTTTCTATCCATTAAACAAGTGGTGTTAGTGTCATCAAGATAGAAAAGGTTACCTTTTGTTTTCTCACCGGTACCAATCAACCTTCCTGATTCATTGAAGATATTTGCCTTCTTATTTTCAAATGCTACTTTGTGACCTGAATTGTTCACTTGTGAAACACTTAACAAATTATAATTTAGTCCTTTAACCCAGTAAGCATTTTCACATTTTATTAGGTTATTCAACATTATGGTTCCTTTACCTTCGAATGGACAAGGTGTATCATTTCCCATTCTCACTGAACCACCATTATAGTATTCAAAAGTCTCAAACTTTTTTTTATCACCAGTCATATGGTGAGTGTAGCCACTATCAATGATCCATACATCATTTTTACTAACTTTAGATATGAGTAAATTTTCTACATACCTTTCTTCATCTTCATATGAATCATCCTTCATGGCTACAAATAATATCTTGATGTCTTCTTCTGATTCAGTGTCAGTGTCATCAACTCTATTCTTAGCTACATAACAATCTTTCTTCCCTTTGTCCTTGTAGTCTTGGGTATCTCTCTTGTCAGATTTTTGGTTGCTCCGGTAATCTCTGTTAGCACCTTTGCCAAACTTCTTTTCATATGATCTATCATTTCCTCTATCATTTTTTCTTCTTTTTGGACATCTTGTAGAAAAGTGTCCAACCTCTTTACAATTGAAACAGACAAGTGGTAGTTTACCTTTATATCTACCTTTGCCTCTCTACAATATTCTAGTCATTAGTGCTTCAATCTCATCAAGTCCTTGATCCTCATTATCACTGTCACTATCATTTCTAACAGCATGTCTATGACTTGGGTTACTTATCTTTAAAGAAGATTTGAATGCAGACTCTATAGATGGTAAGACACTATTATCAAAGTTGTTCATCTCAAATGAAATTAGTCTACCAATCAGAATATCTAGAGTAACTATATTGTTTGTAACTACTCTCATTTCTTGAATATCAAAAACCCTAATAGCATATACATGTAGTAAGGTTCTTAAGATTTTACTTACCACTGTCTCCTCTTCAAGTACACCTCCAACTCCTCAAATAGCATTGACTACCTCTTTTATTTTGCAACTATACTGAGTGATATTTTCTCCTTCTTTCATCCTTAGGTCATCAAACCTCCCTCTTAGGCATTCTTCCTTTTCTCTTAGTACATTGGTGTCTCCTCCATGTACAAGCTTCAACTTATCCCACATTTTCTTTGCAGAGGTGCAGGTTTTGACATCTTCAAAATCAACATTAGAGAGTGATGATGCAAGTTCTATCATCATGTAGTTATGATCATGCTTTACTCTTAATTTCTCAAGAGTGTGAGGTCCTGTAGGTAACACATATTTAGTATCTAAGTATTGACCAATATCATTTCCAATATTTGATAGGTGGAGTTTTATTCTGCTTTGCCATGATCCAAAGTTATCTTTATTCAACTTGAGGACATCTCGTCTATTCATCTTGTGATCTTTTTATTGAGCTGTTAAAATCCCTTTCTAAGAACACAAGCTCTAATACCAATTGTTAGTAATAACTAAGAGGGGGGGTGAATCAGTGGCCTCAAAAATATTTCAATAATCAACCCAAAAACTTAGTACCACAATATTAAGCCTCTAGTTATCTTCAGTCCTATAAGATGAATGCCTCCACATACTATTATCAAATTACTATTACTCTAAATTATTTGTTAAACCTTCTATTGTATGTTTACCGAATAGTAGTCTATTAATTTACCGAAAGACAGTAAATTATATAGATTATACCGATCAATCCAGTTAATCTATTTGTAATGAAAAACACTAAAGTAATGAATCATAAACACATTGATGCATGGATTTTTAACATGGAAACCCTACTATGGGAAAAACCACTTGCGATCGGTAACCCAAAATTTTCACTCTTTTGAAGTGAGCTTGGTGAAGAGCCAACCCTGTTAAAGGTTACAAACACACTATTAGGTGTGACCTTGTTAGAGGATTTAAAATTTTAGTCTGTCACTTGATATTGGGTATCTCTATGCTACCTTACTTGATCATACACTCACTTGGCCTATCAATAGGTATCTTGCATCTCATGCTATCTTCATGATCAAACTTTTTGATACTCCTTGGGATGTATCTCAATATAGAGAGTATCTTTTAATCCCACTTGGTTAAGAGACTTTCTGAATCAATGGTTAAACTAAAACAGTATGATTTTTTCATTTGTACAACTTATACTTGCAGATTTTCAGATCTATTGTAATCTCATAAAACTAATTTGATCAATATATCTCTATTTATACCTTTTCACCACTTTGATTCTTCTTAGTGATGTTGTGCTCTGTTGCTTTCTTTCTGTAGAAAACTTTAGCTCTTTCCTTAGCTTGATTGATTAGGACTGTATGAAGTTGCTCTTCATCAATTTCTCTTCAGCACCCTCTTTTCATTCATTCACCCTCACAATTCGTAATGAATTGAGTTGTCTCTTTATTGACATTATATCATTATTTTTATTTTCTTGATTTCCTTGATCTTGGCATGATCCACAATTCTTTCCAATTAGATTTAAATAAAAAATCATGTTGTATCTCCTAGAGATCTTCTTTCCAACTAGACAAAATAGCTTTAAATCATTTACTTATCTCTGGCTTTATCTTGTCGATCAAAACAAAGATAGCTACCAGTTAAGTCCATATTTAGCTCTGTCAGCTAGATATTTTGTCATTTCTAAACTCAAGTTAATTTTGGTGTCTTAACTCTTTGATAGCTTTGGTCAACACTCCAATTCCTCTCGGGCTTCTCTGTCAGTTTACACTATGTTTTTGGCCATCAGTTATGCTTGTGATTCTGCTCATCGATAATGCTTGTCAGTGTTCTTTCTCAGGCATCACTATGACTTGACTTTCAGTGTTCTTTGCCTATCAGTTTCCACTAACCGTCGGTGTTTGAATTCAGATTGTGAATGCTTGTCTTTTATGCATTAGTGATAGCATAATATTTCTTTCTCTATTCCTCTAAAGTCTTTGACACTTTCATTATAACCAATTATATTATATCAAGTTGAGATCAATGACAATACAATCCATTAACTAATTTAATTTCTTGCATTATCCTTCTACATTTTGATGATGAACTTAACATCTTCAAACATTCAATCAGTTATATGTCATCAATTCTATGTCAAGGAACCCTCGAGATTTGTAACCTTTGATGAGTTGTATATATGTGTATGCCTTGTATCTCATTGTATTGCTTTCACGTTGTTATCATTATTGTTTGTAAACATTTAAAAAAAACTTATCATGTTAACTTGGTTGCAGGTTTAGGTTAGTTCTCTTGGGTTCCCTAGTGGGGAATTACACAATTGGTGCCCACCGTAAAAAAAAGTAGAACATTCTTAAAAATTAAAAAAATTAAAAATCCAAAAAAGAGTAAAAAATGCTTTAAAAATCTAAAATATTTAAATCTCTGAGCTACATCTTGCATAAACCAAGTTTTTGTCATATTATGTAAGTTTTCCCAAGCCCAACACATTTTCTTTTCAACTGGGGGCATTAATCCAAATCAGTATATTTTACCAAAGTAGGCAACAACTCACACAAATCAATGCATAAAACCATAACAGATAGACACTTGAACATTTGAATTACATCATTGTTTGATTCTCATTTGATTTTGACACAATGTGATCCTTGACCTTCATTGACTTATTATTACCAGGATTAAAATAAACGAACCTAAACGATTAAATGGATTAAGTTATATTTGAAATATGGATACAAAAATAGTACTAAAGGTTTGATGAGGTATTGAGTTTTCTTCAATCATGTTATTTTCAGTTAATTAATTATTTTTCAACTAGATTGGCGGTGATTAAAGCATGGCATCTTTTCTTGATTTGTGTGTGACTGTTTTAAGATTGATTCTTTGAAGTATGGGATTTTGTCTGAGGACGTGACCATCAATGAGGCATAGAGGAAATTTCTCATATGGAAGTGATTCAATCTCTTCCTATTTACACAAAAGGATACCATAGTCATTTATCTCTTCCATATCTTAATGCTAAAATCCACTTGCAATATTAAATCTGATGAAAATGGTATTCACACTCCCATGGTTGAACCAGTGAAATTTGTATCATCTTCATGGTTAAAATCTAGGGATAACACTATTCATAGCATCATGGTCTGTCAAACTCACCAGTGATGGTTGTATTTTCTACAAAGTACCAAAAATCTTGATGATGAAAATAACAAAATCCATGCATTCTTTGTAAAAATGGCAGTTAGTTGCATTCAAATAGATTAATCTTCCATTATGGTAGTTGTGGGATTTTCCCAAAAGGGGGTGGAAGTTAACCATGATCATATCATTAAAGTCCTAATGAATGTCATCCAATATTTGATTCATCAAATAATCAATGCTACATCAAGGATATCATCATTATACATCTACTCATGTAGGGGAAACCTAACCACCTGATCATCTAGGGAAACCTAATTCTATCCATCACCTATACCTACATCTACACCTAAATCATATCAAATTTCCATATCTATAAGCCTCCCACCATTAATGTTCCAGAGGAAACTTGTTTTTGCAATCAAATCAAATATCAATTAATCAAATAATGTAATTGATCATTTAACACCAATCATTTATTTGATCATCCATTTTCTCATCTTGAGCGCATCAATTTGTTCATCTCCTAGATCTTGAGAGTGAATTATTAATTTATTAAATCAATCCATCAACCTACCTATCCTATCAGATTGACATCAATACAACATCAAACAAGTGATTCTGACTAACATCAATTGATATCCAAACATCATCAACATCACTGAAACATAAATAACATTTTATCAATCATCAAATTCTCTCATGACCGGGACATTTTAAAATTGGTTATATGGGGAAACAAATCAAAAAATCCCCAAAAAAACCAAATCATCCCAAATAATTTTGATCATTTCCTGAGGGGGCATGTCATTATATCATCATCGATATCAATATTGTAATTCAAACCAATTATTATCAATCAAGTTATTTTTCAAATTTGGGGCATTAAAATTTCAAAATCATCATTAGTGGGGCATCTCAATCTAGTTGTTCATCATCAAGGCATCACATCAGAGTTTCTTCACCAAATCAGTTGCATTAGAAAATTAGTCATCGAGATCATATCAGACATCAAACATCAGACATTATTTGAACCAATGTGCTTCATACATCAGTTCAAAGAGGGGCATTTGTAGACACCTAAATTTGTTCAAGCAAATTAAACAGAAAATGAAGCGAGAAAACCAAGTAAAATCATAAATTAGTTAAATTATCAAAATCCTTTGGATTGATTAAATTACATAATTGTGCAATTGAGGTTAATCAATTAATTGAATATTTAAAATCATCATTTAAATTTTCTTAACCTTTAAGATAGTTAACTCAACCTAACCCTAGTCAAGTTTAAATCAACTCTACCCCCTACCCTTGGGAAATCCTTTAAATAGAGGCTATTTTGATTGTAAAACATATCGCACACATTTATGAGCTAAGCATCATCACTAATAATTTTGATTTGGAAATCATAAATTTCATTTTGAGTTCAATTTTGTATTTAGTGATCATATTTGAATAATGTTAGAGTATTTGAAAGCTAAATAGGCATCATCATAATAAAATAGCTTCAATTATCATTTTAGAACTGTCATTAATGGATTCCTAAGCTGAGAGCATACTATTTTCATTCCTAAATAGAGAGTCATGAGATGCTCGTTGCTTTATTTTCAATTCAATTAGCTTGTCATTGTTGAATTGATTAGCTAGCAAGATGATTTCATGAAGGTATGATTTTTAAAAACACAACTGCATAGAAAATAAATGCATCACAATATATGAGCATCATCATATAAAAATAAAATAAAAGCATAACCATCCATCATGTACATAAGAAAAATCATCATAAATAGCTACATATCATATATATATCTCAAAAAGTATCAGAGTACAAAAATCAAGGTGTATGTATATGCTAAGGCCCATAGGCTCATGCTCTATAAAATGTCTACCAAAAATGTCCCTCTACTAGAGGAAGTTCTGTGTCAGCCCCTTATCTCTTGGTCCTCCTGATCTCTATCCTTTCTAGAGGATGAAGCTCCTCCTATTTGTTGTCCTATCTAATCTAACCTAGGTGGCCCCCTTGGTCCCAATGCTCCTTGCTGCTATATGTCCTCCTAGAGTTTGATCTACTAGAAGAATCCCTATAACTTGGAGCCCATTGATCGCATGGCATATATCTCCTATACATGTCCTTTTAGTATTGTACCTCTACTCAAGAATCCCCTAGCATCCCTGTAATATTGTGCACACCTACAACTATAATGGTGTTGATAAATTGTCACAACTCCTCCTCTACCCTTTGTACTCTATAAAAAGCTATATCATGAGAGGCTATCACTATATCTCTCTCTACTGTCAATATGTCCACCTGTACTGTCAATGTTTACTGATCTGTAGCCCATGTTGATTTCTTGATAACTCATTTTTCTTGGTTTGTGTCTCTCTTGAGGATCAACCTATCAATCTAGGTAGTTATCCCTACAATGTGATGTATGTGTTTCTTGTCTACCTCATCCTTATCATCAAGCACCTGTATATTCTCATCATGTAGAAGATCCTCTATATCCTCATTTACCTACATATGCATAGCACCAGATCACTATTGACATCATCCTCATATTCACTGATCAACTCAGTGCTACTCTCCTCATCCTCCTCCTAAGCACTACTGTCCTCCTCTTGATCCTCCACCTTCATTCTCTCATCCATTGGCAACCACAATATTGGCACTGGTACATCTAGATCTATCATAGGAAAATGTCTATGTTGTATGACCCATCTATCATACTTAGCTTTTATCCCTATATTAATGATATATGCACATGCTACCCACTAACTAGGTTGTATCTTCTCAAAATCTACATAAGCTACCTGTGGCCTTAGTAGTGCACCCCATGACCTGACCTTGCCTCTTGACTATGCAAAAAGTGTCATTCTTTTCGACACTCCCTATCTCTCCCCAAACTTCCTACAGAATCTCTCTAGAAGTTGTATCTTGACCACCACATGTCCTATGATGGTATTCCCAATGAGGTATCTCTTATGCCTGCAATATGGTAAATTATCTCTATTATCATCCCATTTGTGACAATCCCTATATGGTCACCACAATAAATCTCTGAGTGTATCCATCTCATTTCTAAATCATAGTGTGTATCCTTGATGCAGTCAAGCTCAGAGGATCCAAGAATGGATAGTCCAAACTTGCAGTTAAACAATAGTTACAACGCAAATAATAACAACACAACAAGATATATCAATATGAACTTATATTATCTCAAAATTCCAATTACATGCAACATGTCAGGTTGTAAAGCCTTCCTAGTTATGACCAACACATTAACAGATTCAACAAGATCTCACAGGATCCAAAATCACCAGTTTACCCTACAGTTAAGTGGAAGACACCTGATCTAAACTTGTGTTTGCAAGTCATGAAGCAATTTAACAAGTTTCTCTCTTACACACTTACTACTATTTTCTCTAAACTCCCTACTCCTTTTTCTGTCTCCCTCTAAATGATACCTACATACACCTTTTATACAATACAACCACAAGTTGGCTTGTAAAAAAATATTAAATGACCTATTCGGCCAATATAATCCATGATGAAAAAATATTGAATGAGCCAGTTGGCTACAACAAAACACTAAATACATAGATCAAAAAACCAAATCAGATTTAGGTCCCCACAAGATCCAATGCCACAAATCTGCTGCCTCAGAACTCTACACAATCTCAATGACCCCCTCAAATCATGGATGCAATCTGCAATGTTCATCTAATCCATAGAAATTAGTCGGTGAACAAGAACACAAAAACCCAGACCACTAGATGAAAGGCACAACCTAGCTGAACTCCACTGAATAGACACCATCGATTAATATGCTATTGAGAAAGACACCACCAAGATGAACACACCAAACAACTACCATCAAGCAGTGTAACTCTGAGTAGAATACCATCAAACACTACAGACTGAGTCCATTCATTGATTCTAGACATTATCGAGAAGAATATCATCGAAACACAAAACACCACTGAGTGCAGACACTGCCAAGTAGTGAAGCACTGAGCACCACCAAGTCTTCAACTAAGTTTACTACTAAAAAAAAAAATCAAACAAAAACATATTTTTGTTGACACAAGATTTCCAACTACCCCAGGCTTCTCCTACATCAGACACCCCGAGTGCAAAAAATATATTCTCAGAAGCTTGAAAAAATCTATTAGGATTCAACACATAGATCCCAAACTAGTTCTTGATATACATGTCTTCTGAGTTCTCAACTGACACACTTTTCCCTCGGTTATTCTTTTGCTTCCTCTAACTAGCACCCTTTGAAAACACCTCTACCTATCTTTCTCCTTGGGTCAACTGTTTTGGTTCATCTTCAACATACCAATCTTATCCTAGATATTGAATCTCAGACCATTAACATACCTCACCACCTTTTCTTTAGAAAGCTTTGTATGCCCAGACCAAATAGTCAACTTGTAGAACTCCTTAGTATAATCTTCCACAGTCATCTCCTCCTATTTTAGATTCTACAATTTCTTAAACAACTCAAGTTCATAGTTGACAAGAATGAACTTAGCCTTTAGTTTTATCACCATCAACCTATACCAATTGATATTCATCTCACCTTCTTCTTCTCGGTCCCTCTACAACTCTTTCCACCATAAATAAGTATGCCCTTTCAAATTACTCCGTGCCAACCTCCCTCTAAGTAGATCTTAAATGTCTTCCAACTCAAATTAGTATTCTAACTCACCAATCAAATCAATCAGATCCTTGAGTCTCAATGTACCTAAAAAATTGGACACCTCTATTCGGTAACTTGTACTCAACCGAGCTCCAGATCTCTGCAACAAATCATATTTGTCTCTTTTAGATCTCTCCAACTAATCAGATTTATCATCTCAACTAGATCTAGCAGCTTCAAAGTCTTCAACAACTTCTTCATAACCATCATCCTTTCTCAGACCTCTATGTAATCCAACATTTCTGATACCTTCTATGATTTCATTCTTCATTGCTGTCATTTCAGATCTAAATCTTTTTGTTATCCTCGCTTCCACCTCAAAAATATTTGCAATCTCCTTAGGGTCCAATATTCTTTGAGGCATCTCTCTAGATCTTCAAAAACCTTAAGCTCGACAAGAAATGAACCAGCTCTGATACCACTTGATGTAGTCAAGTTTGGAGGATCAAAGAATGGACTATCCAAACTTGAAGCCAAACAACACTCATAATTGAAACAACAAAAACACAATAAGATATATAAATATCAAATTATATTATCTCATATTTGCAATTGCATGCAACATGTTGGGCTATGAGGGATTCCCAGTCATAGCCAACACATTAACAGATTCAACAACATCTCAAAGGATCCAACTTTACCAATTTACCCTATAGTTAAGTCAAAGAAACCAAATATGAACGTGTGCTCGCAAGCCACCAAGAAATCTTACAAGTTTCTCTCTTATGCACTTATTACTATCTGCTATCAACTCCCTACTCCTTTTTCTCTCTCCCTCTAAATGATACCTACATACTTCTTTTATACAACACAACCACAAGTTGGATTGTAAACAAATATTAAATGACCTAGTTGGCCAATATAATCCATGATAAACAAATATTAAATGAGCCAGTCGACTGCAACTAAACACTAAATACATAGAAGAAAACCCCAAATCAAATTTAGGTCCCCACAAGATCCAATGCCAAAAATCCACACACCTCAGAACTCTGCATGATCTCAATGACCCCACTCAAATCATGGATGCAATCTCCAATGTCCGTCCAATCCATGGAAACTATTCTGTGAACAAGAACACTGAAACCCAGATCACTCGGTGAAAGAAATAACTGAGCCGAACTCCACTGAACACACACCACAAATTAATATGCTACCAAGAAAGACACCACCAAGCTGAACATATCAAACAACTACCACTGAGCAGTGTAACTCTGAGTAGAATACCACCAAACACTGAACAGTGAGTCCAGTCACCAAGTCTAGATATTACCAAGAAGAATACTATCAAAACACAAAACAACACCGAGTGAAGACACTACCGAGTAGTGCAGCACCAAGCACCACCAAGTCTTCAATAAAGTTTACTACTAAAACTAAAATCAAACCAAAACATGTTTTTGGTGACACAAGATCGCCAACTAGCCCAGGATGCTCCTGCATCAATCCTAACGGCTCTTGTGCAAGTGCTCCACAATAACAATACACATATGGCATATCTATTATCTCAATTATCTTTGTAATAGGCCATAATATAGCTATATGTTCATAGTCCCAAACCTATAGCAATGCGATTCCACTGCTGATCGATAAACCTCCTTTGTAGGCTACTTGATGGAGATGGTAATATGTCATCACTAGCATGCAGGGACCTCATGAGAACACTATGCCATACATGATCATGTGCTCAAGTAATCTCTCCCATCCAATAGTGAATCCATGTCCTTGTTTATCTGGTACTAATAATCTTGTGATCAGGCAACATATAACTAGCACTAATCGGTCATGCTGCCTAGCTATGGTCTCCCATCTAATCTCATGGTCCCTAATGTCCAAATCCACATCATCACTCTCAAACATTCAATGCAGTGCTAAACTCCCTATTGTGGGGTTGTACTCTGCAATCTCTTCATGTATCAGGATCCTAAGGATGTTCCATAGTCTTCTAATGTCATTTTTTCCTCCCCAGTCAGCAAGTGGAACACACTCGTCTTTGAGTGTCATCACTCCACTAGAGCTGTGATTAGTTCTTGAATTTCCCTAATCTTGGGCATGTATGTGATGTAGTACAATCCTAACAAAGATAGGATTTGTCTCTCATGACCACTCTACCAATGTCGTATGTCAAGATACACTGGTCTTCTCTCCTATGTCTATAGCAATTCTATCTCTTGTGATTACCATGCAACTTTGGTCAACTTTTTATACTTTTTGTTTCTTTTTGACCAACTCAAACCATGTTTAACCAAATTTTACCTATTTTTTTGGACCTATCCCAGGGCTTTGAACCATTAAGGAATGTTTAGGAAGGTTTAGGACCCTTCAGAGCTTGTTTGAACCAATTTTCAGATTCTCTTAACCAACTATGTAGCTTGGTATACCAAGTGTGTTTGTTGTGCACTTGGGTGCATTTTCTATGCACTTGGCATGTGTGAGTAGTCAAACTTTACTTTGACCCTCTTTTGACCTAGTTTTTGAGCCCTAACCACCTAGACATGCATGAAAAAAATTAAATGACTAGGAGGCTTCGATATACTCACCTCTAGTCCTATTTCCTCTGATCATTAGTAGCTACACATTCATTTCCTATGCTAATTCTCCACTGGCACCTAATCCATTATCCTATTTCCAGAGCTGAAATTATTCCAAAAGGGAGAGTGAAAATGACCTCCAAATCCCTCTCCAAGACTTTTTATAGCCTCTTGGTTTCCTAGATGGACATGCAACCCTTTCCCTTTGTGTTGGTCATGATTTTGTTTGCACTACGAGCCTCATAACTTTTGCGTTTGACCTCCAATTTTTTACTGTTAGTTTTTGTGGACCATCTCGTCATTGTCAAAAAATTGACCTATCACTTGTATTTTTTGGTCAATTTCTTGAGGGGGAACCTATGTATCCCATTGTCACTGGGGCATGTTTTAATGTGATTTCCTTTAAAATTCTTTGACACAACACTCACAATCACATTGTATCAAAGAGGGGAAAAATGTAGATGCTAAAAAATGGTTTGAGTTTGCTAGTCTATGTGTTTAACATTTTTGGCATTACAATTGAAACATTTTTTTGAATTCTAATTATTCCTCAATGTTGTGCATATGTTCTTTATAATATGACAACATTGTGTCTTTCATCAATAATTGAATATTGCAAATTTTTCAATTAATTGCTAATATTTATGTCCTCTTGGCCAAATTGAGTCATTTCCTAATTGGTCCCAATCAATCCTAAATCTTCCTAAGCTAATCCTTTTATCTTAAATGATCCTAAACCATATCAAATCATCCTAAATCAATCATATTCTCTTCCTAATCAGTCCATAATCATTTTGGACTCATTCCAACCATTCTAGAGCATTGTCCAAGATCATCAATGCCTAATTAAATTACTTTCTAATCGATCAAAATCCTTCTCAAATCTGGTCAATCTTGTCATCATTATTTCAATCTCACCATTATAGGGGTATTGTCCAAGTTCATCAATGCTTCATCTCTTTTCATCATCCATTTGATAGCATTGTCCAAGTTCATCGATGCTATCTCTATCAACCTATCAACATCAATTCAATATCATTGTCCAAGTTCATCAATTCTATTTATAATTATCATTATTTTGGGAGTATTTTCTAAGTTCATCTATGCCTCTTTATTCTTATCAATCCTCTAGAATCATCCAAGATCATTGATTCTATTTAACCATTCTCATGCATCTTTATTTGAGTACATTGTCAAATTTCATTAATGCCTCAGAACTATCATAATACTTATTAATATCATCAAAATCAATTCAATTGTGCGTTAATACCTTCAATTTGGCCAATGATCTACTAATTTTTCCTCCTGGGATGAATGACCTATGGCTTATCCCTACCTTTTATGAATAAATTATATTTATTCATTCCTTATTCTATGCCTCCACAATTAATTAATTTCTAATTAATTAATTGGCTAATTTATTAATTTGTGGAATTTTTTGTTTCATAAATGTTAATTACCTTTTATGAGGAATAAAGAATTCTTAAATGGTTTAATTCCTCATAAACACGCCTCACCTATCCCCTTCCTATTTTCTAGCCTGCATCTCCTATTAAATAGCTTCATCTCTTACACCTTCCCTTTCATCTTCCTTACACATTTCTACCCATTAATTTAGCCTTCTTTGTGTCATAATTTTTCATAATTATGACATATTTCCATCTCCTTTTTACCAAGTGTCATAAACCTTGCACATTTTCTATTTGCACATTCAATTGCTAATTCTACAATTTGAGCTTTCATCTCCTATAAATTGAGCTCATTTTGTCTTTCTTTTAACCACCATCTCCCAGTATTCTTTCTATCAATTTTCTCTTTCAAATCTTTGTGCAATTGTCTCAATTGAAAAGACTAACATCAAATCAACTCAATGGAGAAGAAATGAATATTGAAGCTTTAATTGAAGGGGTTTTTATGTTTATTTGCATTTTTTTTTAACTCTCATTTCAATGGCTTTAATGGTAGATTAGATAGGTTTTCATATTGTTTAGCATTTTTTGGTTACTCTAGATATGCGTTCAATTCTTTTTTCTGGTCTTATAGCACCACATAAAGAATTTAAGGTATATCAGATGGATGTGAAGTCTACATTTATGAATGGTGATCTAGAGGAAGAAGTCTACATTGAGAAATTGATGGTTTCTATTTGACTAGTGATGAAGACATGGCTTGAAGACTAAAGAAGGAATTGTATGCTATGAAACAAGCTCCTAGGGCTTGGTATTCTCTATTAAATAGGTATTTATTACATCTTAGTTTCAAAAAAGATAGTGTAGATATCAATCTATATTTCAAAACTTGTGAAGATGGAATCTTGATTGTTAAAGTCTTTGTGGATGACATAATCTTTGGAGGCAATGATGAAATGAGTAAAAAATTCTCTGAGGAAATGAAGAGTAGAATTGAAATGTATATGATTGGTGAAATGAAGTTCTTTCTTGGTTTGCAAATTGCTCCAAGTAAATATGGTATTTTTATCTCTCAAACTAGGTATCTCAATGATTTGCTAAAGAAATTTGAAAGGGAAGATTGTAAACCTGTTGGAACATTTATGATTACTAGATGCAAGATTACTAATACTGATGAATCTCAAAGTGTTTTTAAGACTAAATACAGATCCATGATTGGAGGTTTGCAATATTTAACTCACACTAGACTAGGAATATAGCTAGTGCAGTTGGAATTGTTGCAAGGTTCCAAGATGATTCTAAGGAAACTCATCTTGCTGTAGTTAAAAGGATATTTAGATATCTAAAAGGGACATTCGAATATGTCTTATAGTATGAAATGTATGATGATTTTATGTTGTATTCTTATACTAATGTTGATTGGGAAGTAAGTATGGATGATAGAAAAAGCACTAGTGGAGGAGAATTTTTCCTTCAAAAAAGGTTGGTTTCATGGTTGAGTAAGAAGAAGGATTGTATAGCTCAATCTACTATTGGATCAGAAAATGTAGTTGATACTATAAATTTCACCTAGATTGTTTAGATTAGACAGATGCTACAGGAAATTGGGATAATCTTTGAAGAGCTAGTGGTTATACATTATGATAATATAAGCACAGTAAACATATCAAAGAATCATGTTATGCATTCAAATACTAAACATATTTCAATCAAGTATCACTTTTTGAGAGACAAGGTTGTAGAAAAGGAAATCAAATTGGAGTACATCAGTACAAAGGAGAAAATAACATATATATTCAATAAATTTTTTGTCAAAATATTATTTTAAGTATCTTAGATGTATGCTTGGGGTGAGAAACCCTCCCTATGAGAACTAAATGATCCAGGAATGCATCAGTCCAGAATTTATTATAGTCATACTATACTCTGGACTTGATGCTTGGATCCACTCCTCAGGGGGAGTGATCGCAGGAACACAACAAAACATATTTGGGTGAGAAAAAACCTAGTTGTTGAAGGAATGAATATTTTAAAAAGATACACCTTATAGAGGTTGGATAGATAGAGAAGGATAAGAGTTATGGAACCCTTTTCCATTGATTTTAAAGGGGGAGAGATACAAGTGAAAAATCCCAATTGTTTTAGGAGGATCTATGAAGAGGATATTGAGAAAGTTGTATTAAGAAGACTACTTTTGGGTTGATGTATTTTCACAATGTTGCCATAAATTCCAAAAGGAAATATTTTTGGAACTTTTTTTTGTTGTTGTGTTGACATTCATTTTTTTTCATTGATGTCAACATAAGTTTCATTTGTATATAGTAAAAGTCTTAGAAAGACTGATTATCACAAGTACAAGTGAGATTCACAAGAGTGTAAAGATGTTGTATGATGTATCAATGTATGTGAGAGTGGATTTTTGTAGAGGTATGATTGTATACCTTATGTCTAAGTTCTTTGGATCTTATGATGGTATTTGCATGAGTTATAGTTATTATGGTAAAGACTAGTTATAGTGCAGTGACAAAGGATTATGACAAAGTTGGTCTCTGAGTTTTTGGGATAAATTGGATGCGATCATGTGTTATGTTATGAAAGATTGAGGCATGGAAAAAGACATGTTGGAAAATTTTATTTTTGATTCTTGTGTTTCTTGATTCTTGGTGACGATAGTTGTGACGTGTGATCTTGCGAAGACCTATTTATGGTTGAATATTGTGGTGTAGCATGTTTAAAGGATGGAAAGCTTGGATTATGGATCATAGCACATAATTGATGATTTAATATAACGTTTACTTGTTCAAGGTATTTTTTGTATCTTAGCAAGGGTCCGTGTATTTATTTATGTATTGGGAAAGTCTTAACAGGCTGACCTAATTGGTTGTTGTAACTTGTATAAAGGAAAGAAATGTATTCATGTGTAAGGACATGGATATGATGTATTTGGATGGTACAAGAATATGGATGTGATTTCTAATAGATTTAGAATAGTAATTATAATTGTATTTCACTTGATTGGAATTTTATAGGCAAAGAAAGTTGCTATCAGTCAGTTCATTGTTATAAGTATACTTCTATACTTCTCTTTGGATAGTGACTCTAAAATGTGGCTTTAACCTTTAGAATGTGGATTTACCCTTCACTTTGGGTAGTGTGCTTGAGAAGTGAGATCATCATTTCATTCAACTCCTAACAGGGTTGAGAAGACTCCTAAAAGGGTCACTCTTTTAACATAGACTTGTACTAGATGTAATAATCATATCCCAATAGAGTTAGATCTTCTAAAAAGGATACAATATTTATAGTGCATTATTTGTGGGTGCTAATTCCCACTGGGTTTTTTTTCCCTTAATATTATTCCTAAAAAACAAAATACTTTTTTTATGGTATCATTTTTGAAGTGTTCATATTTGCATTAAGTAATTGGTTTAAATTTTAATTATTTGACATACAACCGATTTACCCTCCCCCCTCTCAGTTGTAATATTCCTAATATAGTGTGCTCTAGGTTGTAAGCCTGAATGCATGTGCATTCTCCTCTCATGTACTTACACCTTTAATAGGGTACTTATTACTGCAGTAGTGATTTATTTGTGGGTATCATCCCCACTAGGTTTTTTTTCCCTTAAATAGGTTTTCCTCAATAAAAAATCATGGTTTTCTAATGTGGTTACTATTTATCTTGTTCTATTTACTTTTGGTTACTTGTGGAATTAAGGTGTGGCTTTGGTTTATTAAGTTTAAAGATACTGATACACCAATTCACACCCCCCCCTCTAGGTACTTCCTAGTCCTAATAGACTTTGTAGAAGACCCTTCGGTGTCAATATCTACTTCATTTTCCATCTGTTCTTTCCACTCTTTTAGTTCATCTTGATTATGATATTGCACTTCCATAATTTGATTTTATTCTCCAGCTGTGTCATAGTAGCAAGTCCTTTCTAATCTCTTCACATTCTCATAAACTTTGACCTTTGCACTTTCAACAATCTTCTTTAGTCTTAGTCATAACATTTATATGCTTTTCTCTTTGTAGAATACCCAATAAATATTTCTTCATCACTTCTAGGATCAAACTTTTTAATATCCTCATCTCTCTTAATGTATCATTTACTTCCAAAAATTCTAAAGTATTTCACTATAGGAATATGACCATAACATAGTTCATAAGGAGTCTTACTGGTTCCCTACCTAATCTATACTTGGTTCAAAGTATATACTATGGTGGACATAGCTTCTCTCTAGTAGATCTATGGAACTTTTCCTTCAATCATAGTCCTAGCTAAGTATAGGATAGTCCTATTCCTTAGCTCTACAACACCATTCTATTGTGGGGTTCACAAAGAAAATTTTTGTCTCTTTATCCCATGTTCTTCACAAAATGCATAAAACTCACCAGATGCAAATTCTCCACCTCTATCCAATCTTTGGCACTTTAATATTTTTTCATATTCTATTTCTACCATCATCTTGAATATATGAAATTTTTGCAAAGATTTTGATTTCTCTCTCAAAAATGTAATCCATATCACCCCTAAGAAATCATCAATAAGTAGCATAAAATATCAATCACCATAATAGCTTCTTATCTTAATAGGATCACATATAGCTTATTTTCTTAATAGGATCACATAGATCTTCATGTACCATATCCAACACTCCATTTGAAGAGTATGTCTTATTCTTAAAAGTAGATCTAGTCAGTTTACCCAATTGACATTCTTTGAAGATTTTGTTAGGCTTCATCAGTTTAGGAAAATATCTTATAGCATTAGTAGTGCTAACTCTTACCATATTATCAAAGTTTACATGAAAAAATATTCTATTCCATAACCAATTGTCATCAATCTTAGAAATCAAAAATTTATTCTCAACTATTTTCAAATGACATAGATTACTAGTAGTTTGTGTACTTGATGTAATAAGATTTCATGTACTTCCAATGATCATGCAAATTCCATCTATGAATTACAATTTGTAACCTTTATCCAATAGTTGTCAAAAAATCAACAAATTATGACTTGAACCTTCAACATACAAGACATTGTCAGTATTGTTTTTACCGTCAAGAGTAATAGATCTATTTCCTTTAATCAAGTAGGGATAATTGTTACTGAATCTAACAAGAACACCATCATAGTCCTCAAGCTTCACAAAATTATCCTTATCATCAGTCATATGGTGTGAGCATCCACTTTTAATGACCCATTCATCTCTTTTAATAACTTTTGAAACCAAGATTTTTTCTTCATTAGGTTTATCTTCTTTAATAGCAATAAACACAATTTATTCCTCACTGGAAATAGACTCATCATCAGTCACACCTTCTTTAGTAGCATAAAAAATTTTATGACCCTTAGAATGATATTTATTAGATTTTTCTCTAAAATCCTTTGATTTTTTGTTCAGACACCTAGATTCAATATGACCAATCTTATCACAATTGAATCATTTCAAAGGTAACTTTCCTTGATACTAACCAGAGCCCTTAGGTAGTCTTCTCAAAATCAAAGCTTCAATTTCATCAATATTCCTCTCTTCCTCCATGATATCTTCCCAATATTTAGCATAGTGTTTTAATTTCACTTTGTAGAGCTTTCTCCCTGGTCATACTTAGTCACACTAGATTTAAATGTAGTCTCAACCTTCATAAATTACTTACCAAGTGTAGTCATCTCATAGGAATACAATCTACCTACCAAAGCTTCTCTTGAAATGTCTCTTATATTTCTCAATTCCTTAATAGAATCAACTTTCTCACTGTAACATGCGGGAAAGGATTTTAGAATCTTGTCTACAACTTCATTTTATGTCAAGGTACCACCAACACATCTGATTGCACAAACTAGATCATTTAATCTCCATAAATAAACTGAGATAATTTCATCTTCACTCATCTTCATGACTTCATATTTTTCTTTTAATCCTTTAAACTTAGCTTTCTTAACATATGTGTCACCCTCATAAATAGTTTCTAATTTTTTCCATACCTCATGTGCAGTCCTTAATCAATAAATGTGAGAATATTTTGAATCAGATAAGGCATTTATCAACATCTCCCTCACTAACATGTTCTCCTTGAATTTATTATTTTCATCTACAATAGCATTTGTTAGATCATTCAGAATAACATAAGGCATCTCAATGATCTTCTAGTATTCATCTTCTTTCCCCATGCATATTAGGTAGGTAGTGATCCGATCCTTCCAAATCAAACAATTATTTCCATCAAACTTTAGACTCTCTTTTCTTATACTTTTCATTAGAGATATCCTTCAAGTAGTCAAGTTTCTTCAAAAGGACTAGGTTTTCATACCAATTATTAGGCCCAAAAGGAGGCAAGCACAAATAAGAGGGAGGGTGAATCAGTTGTATACACCTAATAATAATTTAATTTCTTTTTATCCACTTAGATATAAAAGATAAACAATAATGCAAGATCCACAAAATAAAACAAAGAACACCAAGATTTTCTCTCAAGGAAAACTAGTTAAGGGAAAACCCAGTGGGAATCAAATCCCCAAGATGAATGTACTCTGCTAAAAGTACTATCCAATTAAGAGAAAATTAGGGAACAAAGGATGCACTAGAAACCACATGCTAATAGACCAATCTATAGGCTCAATTCCTAGAGCTCACTACTCACAATACAATCATTGATCTGGCCCTCAGTGAAGTTCACCAATCTATCTTCAATTTAAAAATGGTTGAGATATTGTCAATTACAACCAAATTGACAAATAACATCTCCAATTCCAATACAATTCCAATGAAGTACAAACGTTGCCTTGAATATAGAATACAAATACAAACAATATTCGTTATATTTGCACTACTCTCTCTCTCTCTCTCTCTCTCTCTCTCTCTCTCTCTCTCTCTCTCTCTCTCTCACATTACAAATACAAAATGATCTCTGATTTATACAAATTACAAAGAATAATCAACCACTAGGTTGGCTAAGACCGAATACAATAAAATATATAAACATTATGCTCAATCTACAAATTTATCCAAATCAAGTCAGATAAGACTTAGATGGGACCCGAATCTTCAACCACAAACACAATTGTGTGTCACCAAAGTAGCATCAATAATCAAAACATCTTATTCCATTAATTTGGCTAGGACCTAAATGAAGAAACATCAACACATTACCAAAATAGAAAATATGATTATCTCAAACATTGCATTCCAACAAAAGGATCATCACACAATCCAAGAACACCAAAAACTAGCATGAATAAAATCCATAAAATTTTCATCATCTCATCTTCATCTCTAATCAATAAGGACACTAAAATATCAAGCTCTATCACAACAAAATATATCTTTTCATACTTTGAATCATGAACAACACTAGTTGCAAACACAATTACAATGAACTATGTAACCACAAGCTTTGTAACCTTTGAAACATCAAATCAAAGACATACCAAAAAAAATACTCATCCATTGTACATAGGAACACTATAATAGCATCAACCAGAAACTCGGTCATACCTCACTCAAACTATCATCCAAACTTCTGTGAACCTCTGTAGACCATCTAAAGACACCTTTGCATAATACCTCATGATCACAACTCAAGATCTTAAACATATCACTTGAACAACTGAAATCCTCTTCACTAAACACACTATCTAAAATAACAATTAGTATGTTGACATCAATGATAAAACATTAATCTCAACATGCCCAAGCACCAAACTCTGACATGCTCAACAATCTTCCAAAATCACATCCTCATTAACTTCAAAAGAAATTCCTCCCACCAAAACCATTTGATCAACCCAGGAAGTAGAAAAATTGCTCAAAACATTTTCATCATGGTCAGCCATATTTAAAATGTATTATGTGACCCCACCTTCTTTATATATATGAAAAATAGTGGCATTTTTAAAAAATCCTCATGTCTATTTGGTTCAACTCTGACCCTATTTGGTATTCAAAAAGTCCAAAATTGTTTGTACTATCAATAAAAGAAGGAAACACCCAAAATACATTTGAGTACGTAGTGTAATTATGCACTTTTTTCCCTCAATAGCCTCATTACCTTTCATGACCTCCTATGCGTGTGGATGGCCAATTCCAAAATTAGCATTAAAAGCACCCCAGATTACAAAATATTCATACAACCTGCAAAAATTAAAAATATTTCAAACTTTTTTTTACTTTCCCTAATATGTTGCCATCTTATCATGAGAATGTAATTTATCCCGATCACATGGTAATGACTCACTCTATGTTTACACATAATTATTCCATGTGGCATGCAACTTGGAACTAGATTCATGACCATGTTCTCCAAAGTCATAGAATTCAAATTGTCCAACCCATCACTTAAGGATTTCTCTTTTATCCTTTGCAAAGTAACACTTCTTCCCCTGTTGAACCACAAAATTATACTTATTAACGACCCCCATATAAATTTTATCTTGATACCATTTTCCACTATATTAGAGACTATTTCTCCCATAATAAGTGTCTTCACATGGAGTGGGAGGTTTTCTTAATTTATCTAACATTTAATTTCCTCTATAGGCAGACCCATGGCAACCATGGAATCTGTAACACTATTTCCTTCCCTAAAAAATGAGACATATTTTAAAGGAGTGAAAGCCCAAAATAATAGTTCTTATATCCTCTATAATTCCTTCTAAAGACCAACTGGAATTAATTGATCCTTTTGTAGTTTCAATTAAACTTTTGGAGTCACCTTCTATATCAAGATTTTTAATTCCAATTTAGAGAGAAATCTTAATCCCCCAAAAGAGATCCATACATTCAACTTGATTACTAGTGTAAGCATTTGATGCAGGAGCATCCTGGGTGTAAGGGCAATCTTGCATCACCCAAAAATATTTTTTTTTTCTTTTCAATAAGGGCTACCTTGTGCAGAGCTGCTATTTATGGAAACTTGCTATTTTTAGTAAGTTGGTCATACGATCTCGGAATGTTCTGATTTTGCATGTGGAGGTTTATCTCAGTTATATCAGCCTGCCAGTGAAGTCTCATGGCTAGATCAGGTCTATTTTTGAAGATATTGAAAATTTTCAGTATTGAAAATAGGGTACAGAAACTTCGAGCTTAGTTTTGAAGGCTTTAGAGGCCCCGGATGAGGTCGAAACATGGGCTCAATGATGTTGCATATCGATTTGTTGTAGAGCGCTTCGTGGCGTTTCCAAAATGGGGTTATAATAGTCAATCGGGTCAACTGGTGATGACTTATGGTCTCCGGAAGTTGGGCCACCTGAAATAGCAGAAAATAATTTTTGCTTCAAAATTTTCGGGTTTCAAAAGTTATTTTGAGCCGAATTTGATGTATTAAAATGAAAAATAAAATAATTCTAAGTTTGGTCGGCCCTAAGGGCTAAATTTCTGGAATCTTCTCGGGCGGTGGAAATTGCCTATATAAAGAAGGCCCGTAGTGTTGTCTTAGGCA
>MU227340.1:4450581-4468987 GCA_018584345.1 Thuja plicata | reverse complement strand
TTATAGGAGACAAACAGGTAGATCAAAGGGCTAACATATTCACAAAATCTCTTTCAAAAGAAGTGTTTGAGGGTTTGAGAACTAGATTGGGGGTTCTCTCCCTTTCTTCTCTTGCATAATTTCATCAATGTGTGATAGGTTTCAGGGGGAGCATTTATTATATTTTTGCAACTGAAACCTTGGTATATCTCCTTTGTCATTGATGTCAAAGGGGGAGAAAAATAATGAGGAAAACATATTGTGATGATATACAGGTGATACAGGTACATGCAGAGGTTAATATGTCTTGTTGGAATACAAACACCACTGAGAGGGGGGTGGTGAATCAGTGGTTACTTGAAACTTGTTCTTTTTAACTTTTCAATATTTTCACTTTTACAAATATAATATGAATTTATGAAAGAAGAACAAGAAATGCAAGAAGAACACATTACACAATATTTATAGTGGAAAACCCCTTAGGGTAAAAAACCACTTTGAATCTGAAATTTTATTGGCCTCTTGGGAAAATATTTTAGAGCTACAACTCTGGGAAGCACCAACACCCTGTTTTAGAAACACCGATTTCAAGGAACACCAATCCCTTACACCCTATCCTTTGATGTCTTGTAGACTGCAATAAAATCCTTCACTATCCTTCTAGTCTATTGCACATATCTCTCAAATCCTGCACTTTTTCTTCAAAAAACCTGTACCCATGTTTAGAGGAATGTATCTACTCTTTATAAATGTATTTAGTCATTATCCAACAGCACAATAAACCACCCAAAACTTCTTTAGACCAAAACAGGTTCAAATTGTCAAAACTGAATAAAACTATCTTGGTAGAATCAACTTTTCTCTCTCCAATTTTATCAAAAATATAAATTCGACCCATTTCAGATATTTCTATTGCCTTTCCGAAAAGGTATAATAGTTGAGGTTTTTTTAAAAAATTAATATATGTAAATTTTGTTATATCAAAACTGGTTAGTTATGAAATTAAGATCCTTATAAGCATAACTAACTATAAAAACTGTTAATCACTTTGAACCTTAACACAAATAATCATAGTGATATGGTAAATCATTTAGGTGATGAATTATGAGTATAATTCACTATATAACCATATCATATCAACATTTTTCACAAAACAATAATTTTTTATTCACTCCCTTAATCAACCACATCTTGTGTACCAACTGCTTATTGACATCAATGACAAAAACCAAAGAACAAATACCAAAGGTTCAACACAATTATGATGGTTTTTATATAGTTGAGGCTTTATAATGCTCCTAATATGTATAGATAAATATTTCTCTTTGGTATTCCCTCTAGTGCAACTTTAATTTTGTGTAGAATAGATTTGTGTCAATTTAGAACAATGGGTATTTCATTTTTTTAATAGATTCTAAAGGTTTTATGGTCAATTAAACTATTAGTTTTATTTTAGATAAATAATGAGATTTTGTATTAGTTAAATTTATATTAATTAAAAATTAAAAGAAAATAAATATTCTTTTAAAAATTGTTTAAATTAATGTTATTAGCTAGACAAATAAATTTGGATAAATAAGTTGAGACTAATAAATCTATCAAATTAAATGTGATGGTGAACGGTATTTAGCATTACAATTGATGATGGAAAAATGATGTTGAAGTTATGTAAGATTAATTTGTCATTTTCATACAAGTAATGGTCACTATATGATGACTATTTTAGGTTCAATTTTATGTTAGACAATTTCATAGTTCATTCTTGAGCATCGTGAACTTGATTTTGATTTTTACAAGCTTGATCTACTCCACTATATTACTTGGGATTAATCTAACACAATGTACATCTAAAACATGTTCACATTTTCCTTTTATATACTTGAATTTATCAAGGTGGTGTCGAGGGACATTGGTTAGGAGCTTTTCAACTCAATAGGAAAATGAGTTCTATTAGTTCAAATCCTTTCGTGTTTCATTCTTGACAACACATGATCAAAGATGACATACATAGACATGCAAATTACCTAAATAATGATAATGTGAATCTTTTTTTGTATCTGTATCATCTTAAAATGGAAGCACTTCCATGTTAAGAATTTTTACCCCTCCTTAGGGGATGTTTTTGACCACCATCATACTATCCCCTCATTTTTGCATCATCTCTTGCTTCTGTGCCTATTTAGGACCCTGATTGGGCCTCTCTGGGCACCTTCTATCCCGCCTGGCACTTTTTCCAGGGGTTCTGACCCCCTGGGTCAAGTTTGAACTCAAACTTGACCTAGGTCAGGGTAAAAATCAATCTTGACCTTGGTTATGGTCAACCTTAACCTTGACCTGGGTCCTCCTTCCAAATCTGGAAGCTTGTCAGCTTCTGGAGGTCATCAAAATTTCATTTTCACGTTTCTAGGTCGGCTGTTTTGGGTTCTGAAGTGGCAAATCCTAAATTATATTTAATATAGGTCCTCTTCTAGGGGCATGGGTCTAGTTGGAATTTAATTCTCCTATGTTTTCCTCCTTACAATATTGTTCCCTAGTTTCATATAAAAGGAAGTTTTCTCCTCTCATTTTCTCTAAGCGATATTGAGCAAAAAGAAGTCTTCTCAGTGCAAAAAGCTCTAACCAAGATTTTGTCAAGAAGCAAAAGGTTCAAGAATTCATTGTTTTACATGTTCTAAAGCTTTTAAGGTGTTCAATTCTTCCTCTCAAGAATTCAAGTTTCTCCATTGAAGATCAAGGATTCAAGCTTTCAAGCCTCTGAAGGGTTTATGTTCAAACATTCAAGATTCATCATTCAAACCCTAGATCTAGCCATCATGGTGGTGTGATCTTCCTTGAAGATCCTTTATGCATCCTCAACACTCATTCATTCTCTTCAAGGTGTATTCCAAGAATACAATAATGGAGGTTTATGGTTTCTATTGAGTCCAAACTTTCATATTTACATACTTGCTACATTTGAATTACATTTGCATATCTATTCAATATCATAGCTTCATTCTTAGATTCAATTCTACTACTTGCTATCATTCTATACTTTATTGATTTCAATGTTAGTTCCTAAATTAGGGTTTTAATAAGGTAAACCCCTCCCCCCAACAAATAAAACCTCTTTTTTTTGTAGGTACAGGCTCAAGAATGTGGATTTGAACTCAGATCTGGATACCCTTTTCGGCAAACTATCAGGATCCGTGAACAAATTTTCTGTCGGACCTATGTAGGTCAGGGTCAAGATTATTGGGTCAGGGGTGAGATTAGTGGGTCGAGGTCAACCTTTTTCATAATATGGTGTCATATCAGAAAAATAATTTTGGGTTTGTTCATCTCTGCGTTCTGGTTTTGGATCATACTTCAGATTTTCCAGAAACAAAGTACAGACCTCAAAAAACAACATTCTTTGATCTGCAATATTTTAAGATTAGTGCATTTCTCCTATCCATTTCAATTCAAATCCTTAATCATTTTAAATCTATCACACATTTACATTCATTTCAAAACACATTTTAAGAGGGAAACCTAGGATCTCCTTTATTCTTATTTCCAATAGATTGATTCATTTATGCACTGATCCTTTTTGGGTTGATCAATTTGGATCCTTCCTTTGTGCATTTGAGAATTAAGGGGAATTTCTTGTTTATCCCTCCACTCTAAACATTCAATGTAAGGTGATAAGTGATTTGAGTATCAAAACACTCTTATTCTATTAACATCATTTTCTAACTATACAATATCCTTTAGAAATTAAACTGTTCTCTAATTATTTTTCAATTTTATTGCATACAAATTATATGCATATTGAATGTTTTTTAATAAAATGGCATAGAAAGATATGGTCCAAAAATTTCCTAAGTCATCTTGTAATGGCTATTAAAAAGAGATAGAAGACTTATAATTCTATTTTAGTATATTATCTCATGCCTTGGCATTGAAATAGTCAATTGGGCAATTAAAAATAAACATTAAGGCTAAACAATAATTTTGAGGTAAGAAGTGAATGTATGCAAGTATCTTGTGTGAATGAGGGTAGAATAATAATTTTTATAAGGTAAGTGTATGAAAATTTGTGTAAATGGAGGCTAATATAAAGATGACTATGGAATAAGCTATTAGCCAAACTAGGAAAAATATTATTTCACTTGTCTATATGTTATTACATTATGACATGTGCAAGCAAGCTGAGAACCAAGTTAAATGGGAATTTCATGGGTATGCTAATTTCACCGTTATATTTTAGCCTCATTTTGATGTGCATGTGTGTTTACTACATGAACACGAACTTTTGTATATTGACATTGTCAACCATAATTCAAAGTAAACATGTAGAAATTCATAAAAGAGTATAATATCTAAATGAGAGTTATATAAATCATCTTATAGACTATTTTATATACGTGATTTATTAAAGCTAAAAAAATAGTAAAAATATTTTCCATGAGAACCTCTACCTTATAATAAAAACAACTACAATAAATAAGCTACTTCAACTATTCAAATAAAATGAGATCTTCGAATACAAAATTGTGCCAATATAAAAATGATGTGAAATTGGTCCATGTTATATTATAATATAATATGGGTCTACATTATGTGGTCATGTGATAAAACTCCATGTGATGTGATAATGTAATAAGTTTATGTATGATGTGAGAAATGCAATCAAAACTCTACTAATAAGTCTCCACATGATCTAAGAGTATGATGTAATTAATCTACATGTGAGAGGATGTTTACTTAAGTATGCATGCGATAAAATCTATCAAGATATAATCATTAATTTCTATTGAGCATAATTCATTCCTTGAAATATTATCTTGAAATATCTATAGTGACAATATATGCCCCCAAATTCAATTGGTTGCATTCAAATAGTGCATGGAGTTAAAGGAGAGGACAAAAGAAAAGAATGTGAAAAATCGTAAATATCATTTAATAAGAATTTAAGCATAAAAATGAAAGATAACCATCAAGGTACATGAAATAATATTAATTTGATAATAGGAATATGAAAAGATATGAATAGTGCAATATGCAAGCACATAAATATGTGATAAGTGTCAAGGCATGTATAAAAAAGTTTAATGATAAATCAATAGTTGACCCAAAGGCTATATAATGGTCATTTAAGCATATAAAATATGTGTATAGCATAAAAAATATAATAAAAAAAGTTAACATAAGAAACTAAGATCATTCTAACATATTTTATGCATACCTCAAAGATATGGAAGCAAACATGCATATAAATGAATAGAAATGAGAAAGAAGCTTAAACTACTCAATACAATAATATGCAAACCTCCCAAAATGAAGAAGAGTTTGAGAAATTTGTTGATGGATGGAATGTGGTTGCTCACAATTCTGGTAGCATAAAAATGCATGAAAGATGGTTGTTGAAGTGAGGAGGAAAGCTCTCAATTTATAGGATTTTGAGGGCAATAGATGGTTGGGAGTCAAAGTTGGATGAAGCAATAAAATTGCACAGGATCAATGATGTGGCCATGAGGTGGAGGCCAAGTGGAGGCCAAGTGGAGTCCAAATGGATTAGGGCTTGACCATTCAAAAAGGTGAGATTTTCTCACACATGTATGAGAAAACCTTGACAGTGATGGGTCAATGAAAAGCTGTAAGAGGGTTAGAGGAGCAAAGTTTCTCACACATGTGTGAGCAAATTTAGAAAGTGATGGCTCAATGACATGGGTCAAAAGGTGTAAGAGGGTGAGATGACCAATTTTAAGTTCACATGTGAAGGGGTACAAAGATTTAAGGTTGTGTAAAGCTTTGTAAGATGTGTGTAATAATGTGTAAGAGAGTGTGTAAGAGTTACATGTGACTTGGGTTTTCTAATCCATTGATTAGGATTGTGCAAATGATTACAAAGTGATTAGGTAGGATATTAGGACTAATTAGTGGGCAAGTGGGTTGGTTTGGTTAGAAGGATGGGTAGGTTAGGGAAGTGAGGTTAGGTGAGGGTTAAAGTTAGGATCCAAGTGCTCAAATAGAATTAAATGCAATATTTAATTCCAAGCGTGAGGAAAATGATTAATTAAGTAAAATAAGTCTTTTATCAAATTAAATGCAGGGTTAAGATGCAAGTGGGATGAAGGGAAATAGGATAGGTTAGTTTAATTAATTTATTAAACTTTAGGAGAATGGGATAGGATAAGACTAAATAAATATAAATTTATTTAATCAAGAGTAAGGGGTTAAAGGGGATTATTAATTAAATAAATAAAAATTTATTTAATTAAAGGTAGGACAAAGGATTATTAAATAAATAATAAGTATCCATTTAATTGGATATGATAAGGGTAATGGACAGGTTTTGGTGTCTACATTTTTTCCCTCTTTGATGTAGCATCATGAAGTGATGTTAGATCAAAGAAGATTAAAACATAGTGGATAAAAGGGATAAGAATAGTAGCATGACGCCTCTGTTGGGGAAGGAAGAAGAAGGATGATGAGGATAGAGTGGTATGCCTTCTCAAGAGGACATGCAAGTTTGAAGAACATGGATGTGGTCTCAAAATGGATAAGGGTATAGAAGGAAAGGGAAAAGGATAGGGATATTAAAGAAAGTAAAAAGAAAAGTTGTTCTCCAATTTCTGAGATACCTAGGATTGATATTGTACTTGACACTAGGCATAAAGGTATGAGGAACCAAGATGACAATATGTCAAGTACATGATATTTAAAGGGTTAAATACAAACATATGCCTTACAACACCATGATATGGAAGACCGTGATGGCTAGGGAATATAGGATGAAAAGACCATAATAAATGAAAAATATACTAACAAATAAAAGAAACAAGCAAGGATGCACATAAACCAAAATCAAACCAAAATTTTGCCCCTAGTCAAGCTAAAAATTGATTGATTGATTGATTGATCATGATTGATTGATTTATTAAGGATGAAAATTTTAACAATAAGAAAAATCAACATCCAAAGCATTGGGAAGGAGGCATACCTTGACAATGATTGGATGAAAAGTTTGATCAATGAATTATCACCTAATTTGGATCAAGAGGATGATTTGATTAAGGATTAGGTGCTAGATTTGAAGATTATATTGCATGGATTAGTATTGATTACACTTGATTGGATTGATTTGAATTTTGGGACTTTTGGATGAGTAGATTGGAAGGATGATAAATGATTGGATAAGAGGGGAACGTGATAAATGGGTTGTATTGGATTGGATTGGAAGAGAATAGGGTATGAATGAGATGAATGGAAGATAATTGGACTGGATATGATAGGATTGGAGGATAAGATGGATTGATGGTTGCAATAAAGAATAAATGGATTGTAATATGGATGGGATTATAAGATAATATGGTTTGAATAGGATGGGAGGAAGATAAATAGATTGAATTGGGAAATGTGATAAAATTGGAGGATAAGATAGATTAGATTAGAAGATAAATAGATTAGATAGAATGGAAGTTGAATGGATTGGATTATAAGATAAATGAATTGGATGGAATTGGATTAGAAGATAAGATGGTTTTGAATAATATGGAAGGAAGATGAGAGGATGGGATATGATAGGATTAGAGGATAATATGGACTGAAGGTTGGAATGAAGAATAAATGGATTCAAAGATGGATGAAGGAGAAAGAGCAGTTAGAGGATAAGATAGATTGGGTTATAAAATAAATGGATTCGATAGAATGGAATTAGAAGATGGATGAAGGATAAAATTAATTCAGATCAATGATAAGGTAGAACCAAGCAATGGTGGAGATAGAGAGATGTCTTGGATGGGAGATAGATGGACAGAATGGATGGATAAGGAATGTGGATAACTATAAATCCCAAATACACTAACTCCTTCTTCAAAAAACTGCATTTCTTCAAATTTATCAACAATTTCTCTTCTCTTAGCTAAAGATCAAAGATCATCTAGGTAAACAATGACAAACTTACCCAAAAATTCTTTCAGAACCTTGTTCATGAGCCGCATGAAAGTGCTCGGTGCATTGGTTAGCCCAAAAGGCATGACTAACCACTCATAAAATCCTTCCTTTGTCTTGAAGGTAGTATTCCATTTATCTCTTTCTCTGATCTAAATCTGAATATATTTACTCTTCAGATCTATCTTTGAGAAGTACACAGCTCCACTCAAACAGTCCATAATATCATCCATTCATGGCAATAGAAACATGTACTTGATTGTGATCTTGTTTATTTCCCTAGAGTCTATACACATCCTCCACTCTCCATTCTTCTTTGGTGCTAATACCACTGGTACATCACAGGGACGTAGAATCTCACAGATCAATCCTTTCTACAACAACTCATGTACTTGTCTGTTCAACTCCTCACTTTCTATAGGTGTCATTCTGTGTGCTGCCTTATTCAACAAACTTTCTCCTGGAATCAAGTCCATCTGATGACTGATCTTCCTGACTGGTGGTAATCCATCAGGCACATTATCAGATACAATATCCTTAAACTCATTCAACAAATCTGTAACTTCTATAGGAACATCTTCTACTTCCTCCTTACTAGCTTTTGGAATTAAAGAAAAACACACATGCTCGTGCCTCATACCATCTAGGAACCTTCTGCCATCAACAAAATTTATTCTTCCACTACCACATACCTTTTCTTCTATGTCATTCAATGGCTTTAGCTTATGTCACACTCCATCCTTTGTCATAGAATAGGTATTCGCACGACCATCATGTACAACACATTTGTCAAACTGCCATGGTCTACCCAACAACATATGAAATACATCAATAGATATGATATCACACAGTATCTTGTCATGGTATCCGCCAATCTTGAACTTCACGAGTCATTGTTCATTGACCATGACCTTGTGGTCATCCTGTACCCAGGCAATCCGATATGGATGTGGGTGTTTCTATCTCTTGAGCTTCAACTTTGTCACCATCTCTTGTGACACCAAATTATTAGTGGTTCCACTATCAATAATCACATCACAAAACTTACCCTCACACTTGCACCTGGTGTGAAATAGTCTCCTCCTTTATTCAAGTTCCTTCTCACCACTCAGGAGGACTCTTCTATTAGTGAGTGTTTCTCCTCTTTCAGCATCTTCAGAATGTGATGATCTGGCATCTTCATCTACATGTGCAACTCTGGCCTGGCCTTCATTTCTCCTGTCTATTCTTCCTTTCCACTGAGGACATTCAAATTTCCTATGACCTTCTTCTCCATAGTGAAAACATGTTCCATAGAATCCTCCTCTTCCAGATCCTTTTCCTCTTCCTCTTCCTCTTTGATCTCTATTATTCTGATCTTGGAAATGATTAGAATTGTTTCCTCACTAATTCTGACTACTACTGGCCTCATCCTTCTTTTTTAGATCTTCATTTTAGCCACCATATGACCATCCACTAGATCTTCCAACATGACCTCTTCCATTTTGTCTTCTCTCAAACTTCTTGTTAAGATTTTCCTCTACTTTCAAGGCAAACTGGTATGCCTCGTCAATACTATTCATTCAAACTAGATTCAACTCCTCCTGAATGCTTGGCCTCAACCCATTAAGGTAATTGGAAAATTTCTCCTTATCACCTCTACATGGCTTGTTTTGATGAGGATTTGATATAAATCCTCTATATACTCCTCAACAGATTTTCCTGCTTGCTTCAAACTTTGCATTTTCTTCAGTAGGTCAAGTTCATAATCAACAGGAATGAACTATCACTTCAACTTATCCACCATCAAAGCCCATCTTGTGATTTTATCCTTTACTCTTCAATTTATCTCCAATTGGATCTCCTGCCACCAGATCTTCACATGACTCTTCAGTCTAGCCTTCGCAAACTTGACCCGATCAGGATCCTCAATATCTTCATACTTAAAATATTTTTCACATTCATTGATCTAGTTAATCAACTCCTCTGGGTTAAGATTCCCTGAAAATGTAGGAACCTCAATCTTAGGTCTTTTCCCAATCTTGGAAATGGCTTGGAAAAGCATTTCTTCTTCTGGATTCAAAACTTCAACTTCTTCTTGATCATCATTTCCTTCTTCGGCTTCATCCTCACTTTTGTTTCTAACATTAAGATTCATTCCTCTATGAATCTCTTCTTGCAATGCTCACACTTGTCTTTTGAGCTCTCTAAGCTCAGGTGTCACAACACCAGCTCTTCCACCATGTTCCCTTTGTGGAGGCATTTTTGCGATGTGCGCTAAAACCCTAACTATGGTCCTGGTGCAAACTGCCTCACAGTCGGTGATCTGTTTACACAAAAACCCTAACCCACAGTCCTGGTGCAAACTGCATCATAGCCGGTGATCTATTTACACACTCAAGAACTCCTCCTCTAATACCACTTGATGAAGGGTGCTCCCCTTAATACCACAAACACATAACAGAAATAGAGAAGCAACAACAATTTGCAAGAACAAAAAATGGGCTTCTTATTATCTCAACAAATGTGGAATTATAAAATTTTAGAATTACAATATTCAAAGCCACATGGGAATTCCCCTTACAATATTCTATAGGACAAAGCCTCAAATTATTACCCAGATCTTCCCAAAACTACCCAGACAACACTACGGGCCTTCTCTATATAGGCAATTTCCACCACCCGAGAAGGTTCCAGAAATTTAGCCCATAGGGCCGACCAAACTTAGAATTATTTTATTTTACAATTTATTACATCATAGCCAGCTCAAAATAACTTTTGAAACTCGAACATAAATTTTGAAGAAAAATTATTTTCTGCCATTTCAGGTGACCCAACTTTCGAAGACCATAAGTCATCGCCAGTTGACCCGATTGACTATTATGACCCCAATCTGGAAAGACCACGAAGCACTCTACAGGATTTCATAGTGCAAGTGCTTGTCCCCAAAATTTTGACCTCATCCAGGGCCTCTAAAGCCTTCAAAACTAATTTGAAAGTTTCTGTACCCTACTACCAATACCAAAAATCTTTAATATCTTGAAAACTAGACCTGATCTAGCCATGAAACTTTAACAGTAGGCTGATAAGACTGAGATGAACCTCCACATGTGAAATTGGAACATTCTGAGATCATATGACCAAATTAATAAAAATAGCAAGTTTCCATAAATAGAAACTCTTCACAAGATAGCCCTTATTGAAAAGAAAACAAAAATATTTTTTGGTGATGCAAGATTGCCCTTACACCCAGGATGCTCCTGCATCAGACACCTGGGGTAATTTGAGAAGTGACCCTGTCACAACTCAGGTGTGCAGAGGAAAACCAAGACAGTTAACCTCCTCCCTTGTCAGCCATGATGAATCTTCAATAGGTCATCCTTTCCACTTGACCAGATATTCTTCATATGTCCTTTTCCTTGTGTTTCTACCAACATGACTGTCCAGTATGTCTTCAATCTCCTTGGTATCTAAACTACTTGCTGGAATACTCCACTGTGCCACTGTGATCTCATCTTCAACACCTCCCTCATGATACTCTATCAAATTTGAAATGTTAAATACTGGTGAAATATTCAGCTCACTAGGAAATTCTACCTCATATGCATTTCCTGAATCATGCTTCTTCAGTATCTTACATGGTCCAAACTTCTTCATTTTCAGCTTGTTATATGTACCAACTAGAAACCGCTCCTTCTGTAAGTGAACCATGACTTCATCCCCAACCTGAAATTCCTTATGTCTCCTTTTCTTATCTGCCTTAGCCTTATACTGTGCATTCATTTTGGTAATGTTCTTCCTCACTTCCTTATGGATGTTCTTCAAGTGTTCTAAAAAATCCTCAGCTTCAGCACTACTTATTTCTCCTTTATCTATCTTTCTCAATTTAGATGCATTTCTTGGACTACTTCCATTTACAATCTAGAATGGTGATTTACTAGTGCTCCTGTTGACAAAATTATTGTATGCAAATTCTTCCTGTGGTAAAATCAAATCCCATCTTATTGGCTTATCTCCAACCAAACATCTCAGCGAATTCCCCAAACTCCTATTCACCACCTCTATCTGTCCATCAGTCTGTGGATGATGTGATGAACTGAATTTCAAATCTGTCTTCAACTTCTTCCACAATGTGTGTTAGAAATATTCAACAAACTTAGTGTCTCAATCTGAAACTATGGTCTTTGGCAAACCATGTAGCCTCACCACTTCTCTGAAAAATAATTTTTCTACATGAACATGATCATTAGTCTTCTTGCAGGGAATGAAATGTGCCATCTTCGAAAATCTATCAACCACCATAAAGATTGAATCATGTCCCTGTTGAGTCCTCGGTAAACCAAGAAAAAATTCCATACTGACATCCTCCCAAGGATTCTCTGGTATAGGTAATGGCTAATACAACCCTGTATTCTGCTTCACTCCTTTTGCCATCTGACATACTCTGCAACTCTATACAAACTTCTTCACATCTTGCTGCAACTATGGCCAATAATAATTCTCACTAACCAAAGCAAGGGTTTTATCACAACCAAAATGTCCAGCCGATCCTCCACTATGCTTCTCCTTGATGAGATTCTCCCTCATAGAACTTTGTGGAATGCACAATTGACTCCCTTTGAATAGCATACCATCCTGGATGATGAAATCCAACCATTTCGTCCTGTTTATAGTAACAAGTTCTGTACAAGCTTTCCAAGCTTCACCAAAATTAGGATCCTTTGGATATAAATTCTTGAGTTCATTGAACCCAACCACCTCAATTTACATCTTTGTCAGCAATAGTTGCCTCTTGATAAGGGAATCTGAAACCCTATTAGACTTTCCACTCGTATTTTTCAAAACAAATGTATAACTCTGCAAAAATTCAACCCATTTCAAATGCCTTTAATTCAACTTTCCTTGACTATTCAAATATTGCAAATCTTGATGATCAGTATACAAAATAAACTCCTTAGGAAGAAGATAATGTCTCCACTTCTTTAATGCCTAAACTATAACATAAAATTCCTGATCATAAACAAAATACTTTCTCTTGGCATCATTTAACTTCTCACTAAAATAAGCAACAGGTTTACCTTCTTGGCTCATAATAGCTCCTATTGTAGTACCACTAGCATCACAATCTACTTGAAACACCTTATTAAAATCTGGGAGTGCTAAAACAGGTTGTTCTGTAACTTTTTGTTTCAACAATTGAAAACTCTTTTTTGCCCCATTAGTCCACTTAAACTCTTTTCTATCCCCTCTCATTGTTTCAATCAAGGGTCCACAAATACTGCTAAAATTTCTGATAAACTTTCAGTAAAAGCTAGCTAGACCATGAAAAGATCTTACCTTAGTAGCACTCCTTGGAGTAGGCCATTCAAGGATAGCTTGTACCTTCTCTGGGTCTATTTTTAGACCTTCTACTGAAACTACAAATCTCAAATACACTAACTCCTTCTTCACAAAACTGCACTTCTTCAAATTTATCAACAATTTCTCTTCTCTCAACTTCTCAAATACCATACTAATATGCATCACATGCTCCTCCAATGTCTTACTAAAGATCAAAATATCATCTAGGTAAACAATGAAAAACTTACCCATAAATTCTTTTAGAACCTTGTTCATGAGTCGCATGAAAGTGCTCGGTGCATTGGTTAGCCCAAAAGGCATGTGTAACCACTCATACAATCCTTCCTTTGTCTTGAAGGTAGTCTTCCATTCATCTCCTTCTCTGATCTAAATCTGATGATATCCACTCTTCATATCTATCTTTGAGAAATACACAGCTCCACTCAAATAGTCCATAATATCATCCTTTCATGGAAATGGAAACTTGTACTTGATTGTGATCTTGTTTATTGCCCTGGAGTCTATAAACATCCTCCACTCTCCATTCTTCTTTGGTGCTAATACTGCTAGTACAACATAGGGACTTAGAATCTCACGGATCAATCCTTTCTACAACAACTCATGTACTTGTCTATTCAACTCCTCACTTTCTGTAGGTGTCATTCTGTGTGCTTCCTGATTTAGCAAACTCACTCCTAGAATCAAGTCCATCTGATGACTAATCTTCCTGACTGGTGGTAATCCATTAGGCACATTATCAGATACAATATCCTAAAACTCATTCAACAAATCTGCAACTTCTACAGGAACATCTTCTACTTCCTCCTTACTAGCTTTTGGAATTAAAGAAAAACACACATGCTCATGCCTCATACCATCTAGGAACCTTCTTCCATCAACAAAATTTATTCTTACACTACCTAATACCTTTTCTTCTATGTCATTCAATGGCTTTAGCTTATGTTGCACTCCATCCTTTGTCATGGAATACGTATTCGCATGACCACATTGTACATCACATCTGTCAAACTGCCATGGTCTACCCAACAACATATGAAATACATCCATAGATATGATAGCACATAGTACCTTGTCATGGTATCTGCCAATCTTGAACTTCATGAGGCATTGTTCATTGACCATGACCTTGTGGTCATCTTGTACCCAGACAATCCGATATGGATGTGGGTGTTTCTGTCTCTTGAGCTCCAACTTTGTCACCATCTCTTTTGATACCAAATTTTTAGTGCTTCCACTATCAATAATCACATCACAACACTTACCCTCACACTTGCACCTGGTGCAAAACAAGCTCCTCCTTTGTTCAGGTTCATTCTCACCACTCAGCAGGACTCTTCTATTAATCAACGTTTCTCCTCTTTCAACATCTTTAGAATGTGATGATCTGGCATCTTCATCTACATGTGCAACTCTAGCCTGGCCTTCATTTCTCTTGTCTGTTCTTCCTTGGTGCTGAGGACATTCAAATTCCCTATGACCTTCTTCTCCATAGTGAAAACATGATCCACAGAAGCCTCCTCTTCCAGATCCTTGTCCTCTTCCTCTTCCTCTTTGATCTCTATTATTTTGATCTTGGAAATGATTAGAATTGTTTCATCACTGATTCTAACTGCTACTGGCCTCATCCTTATTTTTTGGATCTTCATTTTGGCCACCATATGACCATCCACCAGATCTTCCACCACGACCTCTTCCATTTTGTCTGCTCTCAAACTTCTTGTTTAGCTTTTCATCTACTTTTAGGGAAAACTAGTATGCGTCCTCAATATTGTTCATTCAAACTAGATTCAACTCCTCCTAAATACTTGGCCTCAACCCATTAAGGTAATGGGAAACTTTCTCCTTATCAGCCTCTGCATGGCCTATTCTAATGAGGATTCAATAGAACTCCTCTATATACTCATGAACAAATTTTCTTGCTTGCTTCAAACTTTGCATTTTCTTCAGTAGGTCAAGTTCATAATCAATAAGAATGAATTGTCACTTCAACTTATCCACCATCCAATCCCATCTTGTGATTTTATCCTTTCCTCTTTGATTTCTCTCCAATTGGATCTCCTGCCACCAGATCTTCACATGACCCTTCAGTCTAGCCTTCGCAAACTTGACTCGATCAGGATCCTCAATATCTTCATACTCAAAATATTCTTCACATTCGTTGATCCAATCCATCAAATCCTCTGGGTTAAGATTCCCTAAAAATGTAGGAATATCAATCTTAGGTCTTTTCCCAATCTTGGAAATGGATCGGAAAAGCCTTTCTTCTTCTGGATTCAAAACTTCAACTTCTTCTTGATCATCATTTCCTTCTTTGGCTTCATCCTCACTTTTGTTTCTAACATTAAGATTCATTCCTCTACAAATCTCTTCTTGCAATGCTCGCACTTGTCTATATAGCTCTCTCACCTTAGGTGTCACAACACCTGCTCTTCTACCATGTTCCCTTTGTGGAGGCATTTTCACAATGCACATTGAAACCCTAACTACGGTCCTGGTGTAAAATGCCTCACAGTCGGTGATCTGTTTACACAAAAACCCTAACCCACAGTCCTGGTGCAAACTTCCTCACAATTGGTGATCTGTTTACACACTCAGGAACTCCCGCTTTGATACCAATTAATGAAGGGTGCTCCCCTTAATACCACAAACACTTAACAGAAATAGAGAAGCAACAACAATTTGCAAGAACAAAAAATGGGCTTCTTATTATCTCCACAAATGTTGAATTACAAACTTTTAGAATTACAATATGCAAAGCCACATGGTCATTCCTCTTACAATATTATGTAGGACAAAGCCTCAAATTATTACCCAGATCTACCCAGAATTACCCATACAACACTATGGGCCTTCTTTATATAGGCAATTTCCACTGCCCGAAAAGGTTCCAGAACTTTAGCCCATAGGGCCGACCAAACTTAGAGTTATTTTATTTTACAATTTATTACATCATAGCTGGCTCAAAATAACTTTTGAAACCCGAACTGAAATTTTGAAGAAAAATTATTTTTTGCCATTTCAGGTGACCCAACTTCCGAAGACCATAAGTCATCGCCAGCTGACCTGATTGATAGTTATGAACCCAATCTAGAAAGACCACAAAGTGCTCTATAGGCCTATCTAGCACAAGCGCTTATCCCCAAATTTTTGACCTCATTTGGGGCCTCTAAAGCCTTCAAAACTGAGTTCAAAATTTATGTACCCTACTGTCAATGCCAAAAATCTTTAATATCTTCAAAACTAGACCTGATCTAGCCATCAAACTTGACGGGCAGGCTGATAAGACTAAGATGAACCTCCACATGTGAAATTGGAACATTCTAAGATCGTATGACCAACTTACTAAAAATAGCAAGTTTCCATAAATAGAAGCTCTGCACAAGATAGCCCTTATTGAAAAGCAAACAAAAATATTTTTGGGTGATGCAAGATTGCCCTTACACCTAGGATGCTCCTGCATTAAAAGATAAAATGTATGCAAGTGGAAGGGATTAGGAGAAGAGACATGAGATGGAGGGTATGAATAAGAGAGGGGATAATGATAGGGAAAATATGGATAGTATAAGATAATGGATAATGATATGGAGGAAATTTTTGAGATAACCAAGATCAAATCCATCAAAAGGAGGATGGAATTATATAGGATTATGGAAGGGGGTGGAGGAAATGAGTCAGACAAGGACTATGAGATGGAGGATATGAGTAGGATGTCAAGATCAAATTGAGGAAAAGTGGATAGAGTTATGTGGGATAATGGATAGGGTATGGATATTGAATAAGAAACATAGAGGGAATAGATAGGATAGTTAAGATCAAAGATGGGAAAAGGGTGATGTACTTAGATAGGATTATGGATGGTGGATAGGGGATGTGAAAGGTATGTATGGTATCATAGGCATGGATGAAGCATGCCCCTAAGTGTAGAGTGCAAGGGGGTGAGGATAAGTAAATGGATATAGAAGTGAATTTGGAATAATAATTGATATGTGATAAGAAGATGGAGGAATGACTCAAAAATATATTTCCATGGATGGTATCCCTTGATATTTCTATTTTTGTTTTTATTACATATCAATTCATTTTCTATATATGCTCATAGATGTTAGTAGGATTGTGGAAGGAAGATAAAATGGATTTGGGGAGATGGGGAGGAATAAGGGTTAATTTATAGGATGGGATTAATGGGAAGGAAGGATGGGGGAAGATTGGTGGATAATGGATGGGAGGATGAAAGACTTGCAAATAAATAGATGAAGGAGTTGTGAAGATCATCATTGCCACACACCTTTAAGGGTGGTGGAGTATTGGAGGAGGAGATTTTGAAGGATATTGAAGATAAGATGTGGATTTTGGGATGTAGGGACCCAAAATAGATGAAGGAGATGATGGACTAAGGATAGTGGATATTGGCACATAAGTGTATGTGGTAAATTTAGTCTTGTTAACTCACCATACACTTCAACATAGTCCTTCTTCACTAGACACACACAAGACTGAATATGAGGTTATTCATCCTTCCTGTCTGCGTGATTTGACCTATTGCCTTCTATCTAGACGGGGTTTTTGGAATAGCTCTCAGAACGAGAGTCTCACAATCATAGACCAATCTAGGAATGAAGGATTTTTCTCCATGAATGCAATGCAATGCAAAGTTATTCTAAGAATTGAAAGATGCAAGCTTAGTCTAAGACATGATTTCAATGCAATTATTCTAGAGATTGAAATTAATCTATTACAAAATAAGATTATTCTATATGAGATTATCAACTAAGAATGTGGCAATAATTCAATATTCTAACAATGCATGAAAGTAAGTGGGGGTTTTGAATGAGGAATGAGAGTTCTTTTATAGACTTAGAGGTGATTAGAATTGAAACTTTCCTCTTTGAAATAAAACAGATAGAAAAATCAGTTTAAATTAGAAAGATTTATTTAAAATAATACAATAAATTGTTTTCCCTTTTGCTTTAACTATTTTCTTCCTTTGATTTTAACTGTTTTATTTTATTTTAATTTTTTTCTTTCTCTTTAAAGCACAATTACTTCAAAGATTCTATTTCTGAATAGAAGAAAGATTTTTGAGAGAATATCCAATTAATTAAATAAATATGACCTCATAAATAGGTTTTTCTCAATTATCTGAATAATTAAATTCAATTATTGAAATGAG
>MU227340.1:4426284-4450530 GCA_018584345.1 Thuja plicata | reverse complement strand
TAAAGTGCTAGGACTTTATAATTAAATTAATTCAATCATAGGGTTTGTTTAGCCAATAGATATTTAGGAATTAAATATAATGTATGATTAATGCAGATTTAGGATTTTCTACATTTGACACTTAGGTAAATTTCAGAATTGCCTAGTACAATAGGACTTTGATGATCTAGAAGAGTGCTAAATGCAACAAAATTGGTTAGGGTTGCAAGATGCCAATTTTGGGGTGTTACATTTTGCCCCTCTTTGAATTGATGTGCAAGCAGTGCATTAATTCAAAGAATAGTCTGATGCCTGAAGCACAGAAGAATAGATTTGAATATTGGTGATGAAAAGATTGATTGATGAAGATTTTAGAGCCATCTTTAGGACATATCTTGACTCTCTGAAGTCTAGGTTAGGTTGTCAAGACATTGGTCAAATAGATTTTTTGAGGGTCATCTTTAGAACAAAGCTTGATCTGCGGGGATCTGGGTTAGAATGCCCTGATACCTAATAGATTAAGATTTTGAGAATCATCTCCAGAATGAAGCTTGATCCTTAGGGATCTAGGTTAGAATTCCCTAATACCTAATAGATTTGATATCTTTCACAAGGTTGTCCCCAGAACAAGGCTCAACCTTCAGGAGTTAGGGTTAGATTGCCCTGATACATGTCCATCAAGATAATCAATAGAGATTTGAGGACTATCTCCTGAATGAAGCTTAGTCCCTCAATATCTCAGTTAGATTTCCAAGACACTGGTTAGATAGATATATTTCACAAGACTGTTCCCAGAATGAGGCTCAATATTTAGGAGTCAAGGTTAGAATTCCTCGATACGTGTCCCAAAAGATAGTAAATAGAAGTTTTTAGGACTATCTCCAGAACGGAGCTTAGTCCTCCAATATCTAGGTTAGAATGCCTAGACACTGGTCAGATCAAGTTTTTGAGAATCATCTCTAGAACAAAGCTTGATCCTCAAGAATCTAAGTTAGATTGCTCAGATACTTAAAAGATGATGAGATGTAGGGAACATAGATGCCCCTGTTGATTGTGGAGTATCTAGTTTTGACTGTGAGGTATGAAAAATTCAACATGACCCAAGTGATGAGATTCCCCTAGCAATGAGGCCTTTTGAAAATCAGATTAGATTGATTGGAATAGATTCAATGATGTAATCATCCTGCCCCCTCAGGAGTGAAATAGAAAGATGACATGTCATAATGATGATGGAGAGAGAAAAATCACAGATAGATGTTGAATCAGAGATTAAGAAGAACTTAAAATAGATTATGGAAGAATCTGGAAGATGCAGAATCAATTTTGAGCAATTTCAAGATCTAGTTGACCAAGTTTGACTAGGGCTGACTAGAGTTGACTAGAGTTGACTTTTTAGAAAAAAAGTGAAGATTTGAGAAAATGATGATAAGATATGATTCTGACAAGAAAGAAATGTCAGAAAGTCAACTACATAAGTGTCTGATCATGTCGGTCCCAAGAATTTTAAAATGTGATTTTGTGCTATATAGAAGTCTCAGATTTCAATTTCAATCACGAAAATGGATTCAGAGTGATCAAATTAGGTAATGGTGAAGTTTTTGTGCAAAATGGAGCACTTTGAAAAATTAGGTCAAAACCTATATAAGGATGAAAAGGTCATTTTCAAATCATTTCAACCTTTTGACTTTTGTAAATTGAGCTCTGAGCGAAAATGGTGGTCCCCTATAGCACGCATCGATTCAAGCAATCTAGGAGGCATAACTAGCCCAGAGCATACAGATCTCCAGTAAGTGGTCGATAAACCTCTTTGCATTTCAAATTTTATTAATTTTTGTCAATTTTTTATTATTTTTTCACATTTTTAGGAAATGGTCTACGAGTTTTCGCGTGAAGAAGTAGTTTCTTCACTCGGCCCATAGGGAAAACTCACACGACAAAACTCCTTTTCATGCCATTTGGTGGGAAAGATTACATAGGAGAGTACCCATGTTTGCACAAGAAACCCTTCCATAGGGTGTTTTCTCATGCGACAAGTCATAAAAGTTTGCGCGAAGGTCAAGTATTGCGCGACTTGAAAAACTTCTTCGCGTGAAAGAGTACTTTGTCACGAAAAAATCTGCTTCTTCGCATGGGCAAAAAGTGAACAATTAGAAGATTAAATTAGTCTGCATCACATCCAATAGCATTTGCATCAGCATTGTTACTATCTGTAGGATGTCTTGAATGCTTTATTATCTCGTTATGCTTTGATTATCTTAGATTACTGATCGTGTACTGTTGTTTGCATGTCTTGCAGGTCAACTTTCCAGACATTGCTTTTCGATCACACCACCTAGCTATCAGCAGATTAGTATCACAACTAGATGATGCAGAGATAGCACATCTAGGTACTTTAGGCCTGACCACTATATGTGATGTACCTGAGATTCGGGTAAATCACAGATTACTAGGAGCACTTGTTGAGAGTTTCCATTCAGAAATGAACATGTTCTATCTGCCATAGGTTGAGATGACCATGACCTCTGAGGACATCTACCAAATATTGAGGATCCCATTCCATAGAGCCTGGGTAGAGTATGAGGTGCAGCCCAGGGTAGGGACACTAGCGTTGAGGGAGATTTTATAGGATGACCTCGTCATGGGGAGAGCTAGCCCATGGGAGGATCTGATTAGTGAGTATGGACCCACACATAGGTTACCAGTGGTTTTAGCCTGCTTCTTAGGTTGCTACCTGATGCCTGATCATGGACAGCACGGTCTAGAGTGTGGCTGGGACAGGATGATACAATAGATGCTAGCATGGCTGAGACTTTATGGATGGGGCCAATGTATGTTGGCCCACATGTATCACGAGATGCATGAGATCATCTACCGGGAGGTGAAGAGTATGGCGGCTGGAGTTTTTGTATTATAGGTATGGGCATGGGAGCATCTTCCCATGACGAGGCCGATATGCTAGGATATAAGGCAGCCTTTAGAGCCATATAAATGTAGATACACGGGTATGATTACTCAGCCAGTGCTAGGTAAGATAGATTAGTGGCGGGCCTAGCCTGATGATTTAGCAATGGTAGTTTGGAGGCCATGGAGACTCACCGAGGTATGGGATGATGTTTTAGAGTAGCTAAGCTACATGTTTTGTTCACATGTGATGATTGGTCACACTATCACAGGGATTGAGAGATTCCCACAGAAGCGGGTATGGTGGCAGTTTGGTCGTCCATAGGACATATCTCAGGAGTACATGGCATATTCAAGATTCACAGATGAGATGAGGAGGGGTTGACTGACAAAGCTAGACCAGGGTCACACCATGATTGATATTAAAGCCTTGGCCCAAGTTCAGTGGGATTTTCTGAGGGATGTAGCAGATGGTAGTGTGACTATAGAGTACAGGGAGTATTTTGTCACACATTTATTCCCTAGGTTCACAAATCTAGTCAGCATGGAAGGTCGAGGGAACTTAATATAGCCAAAGGTAGTATAGTAGTAGGTACAGATGCCCCCACCATAGTAGAGAGAATAGTCAGGGTTATAGCAGGGTCCTCATCCCTAGACAGTAGAGGTGGACATCCCACTCAACATATGGGGATGGACGTTAGGGTAAGCGATAGTGGCAGTACAAGAAAGTCTTGACAATGGACTATGGAGAAGACAGCTAAGGAGCAATAGGTACCCCTATAGAATGAGGTATAGTAGGAGGATCTTATACAAGAGGACCAGCTTGTGCAGGATCTAGCATAGGATCCACAGCGATGGTCTTAGGAGAGAGTTTGACAGCTCTTGAGATAGGTTAGGGATTTGATGATACATGTGGCTATGCCAGATGCATGACTATTAGATAGAGATCGGGAGATACAGGATCTCTGAGAGTAGCTAAGGGTAGTACAGGAGGAGGTTCTTCATCAGACTACATGAGTGGTGTATTACTATGCATCAGAAATAGGGGTGGTGCTTGATGAGGCATCACAAGTTGCCAGATTTTTTACCTATGCCAGAGGGTCAGAGGGTGCACAGGCACCACCTCCACCAGAGAGGCCTCCACCTCCACCTCCTCTAGGTTACGAGGGAGAAGGCTAGAGTTAGTTTTGAGTGATAGATAGATGAGATCATAGGATGTATCTGATGCATTGGCATCCATGTATTTATATCAGCATTTTGAGATAGATCATGCTCGAGTAGCACCATTTTGTATTTGTATCAACACATTGGATATATATATATATATATATATATATATATGAGCTCATCTTTTGGTATCATTGCATGTGTCATATTGTCTTTTATGAGATGTTTCCTATATGCTTAGATGGTTAGATGATTTAGAAAATATGCACATGTATGTGATATTTATGAGTATATGTGATGCACATGTTGATGTAGATGCAAAGATGTATGTATGTAGATAATTTATGTAAATGCAATGTGTAAATGAAAATGCAAATGTAATGTATATATGATAATGAGTTATGAATATGTAATGTGTATAGTACTAACATCTCATGCAAGATGACAAATGCTAACCAAAAGAATGTGTGAATAATTGAGAGAAAGCATTAAACACTTGTGTAGTCATGATGAAGCCAGGATAGTGAAGAAGAAGTCCCCAATGTATGAACCTAGGAGAATGCAATGAAGAGAACACTGAATTGCTTCCACAATGAAAGTCTAGAATGAAAATGCAATCCTATACTAGATGCAATATGAAAGTGCAATTCTAGGACATGGTTGTGAGACCCATCGTAAAATCATCATCATTGAGAACTTTTTTTTAGAACATAAAAGTTGATACAACCCTTACTAGCACCATAATGCAACCATAAGGATATGAATATGAATTGTCATCGGATAAAATGTAGGAAACAAATGTAAGCACCAAGGCACAAAAGCCAAGATGACCTAAACATTGTTTCTAGTTAATGTTGCAAGAGTACACCAGTATCGAGGCATTCAAAGCCAAGATAATCATGAGTGTGATTGTGCATAAACAAATATAGCAATAACATACAAGGAGATAGTACTAACCTCACCATGGTGTGAAAATAAACAAGATCAAAGGATGTGAGGCTGTTCCACCTTAGTGCGGGAGCTCTTATCACATACACCTTGTTTATTTGACATTGCCGAATCATTGGGACTATACCAACAAGTAGTAGACAAAGAAAATATCAATGAAATCCATAAGAATAGACAACATACAAAGAAAGATTCAATCATAGCTCAGCCAGTTACAAAGTTTTTTCATATGCATGTGTATGAGGTGTTGAAAAACACTATTGTGCTTGTGAGTGCATTGTGTTTGATTGTTATCGATAGATGTTTATGTTTGAGATATTTGATGTGTGTTGAAAAACACAGATGTGCCCAAAGATAGTGTTAAAAAATATTTTTTATGGTGGTGTTAAAAAACACCAGTTTGTGTCAATAGCGAGTTGTCCTTGAGAAGTGACAAGATTACTGACTCAGGTGTAAACCAAAGATGTGATCAAATGGGGTACCCATGCCCCTAAGTAATGATGATTGACTTGACGTATGTTACAAGGACAAAGTAGATTTGGTTTCCCCCAAGCGTATGACATTGAATCAATGTCAAGTCAAGAGGGTTCGCAAAGGAACCACAATGTCACAAAAGTGACCAAAAGATATGTATAAACTAAAGCATAGAATCATCAAGACCGAGTATTGATAAATAGAGCATTTGAGTATAACTCCAACTGTAATAGATGTGAGAAATCTCAATAGTATAGTGATAGTAGATAGATGTAGTGAGAACAACTAGTGACTGATGCAAGAGAGATGCTCAAGTGAAGAGATCATAGGACTAGCTAGACATCAGTAGGCAGACGTAGTGAGAACCACTGGTGACTGATGTTAGAGAGATTCTCAAGGAAAGAGAACTCAGTGTAAGATAAGAGATAGTAGGTAGACACAGTGAGAAATACTGGGGAATGTCGCAAATAAGATCCCAAAAGATAATAAGATAGTTCCCCCTAGACTAGGAGGGTTGTATAGAGAGTATGACTAGTTTCAATCCATGTAAGTTGGTGTCTTAACGGGAACTAAAAGCAAATGCAAGTAGGAAAGAAGGAAAGTAGCAATGCAGGAAAGAAAATGTGTAAAGCCAAGTGGTGTTGTGATAGATATAGCATTGTGGAACAAGAGGCACCTATTTACCAAGTTTTCACCTTCTTGGCAAAAAATCTTTTTTTGCTACCATGACGCCTGTTTGCCAGGTTTTCATCAATGGCACTCTTTCTCTTTTTCTCTTTTTTTGTATTTTTTATTTTTTTAATTTTTTTGTATTTTTGGAATATATGATTTTTTTGGAGATACATCAAAGCACCTATTGCTAGGTTTTCACTAAGATGATCATTTTTTAAGGACTTTTTTAGATTTTTAGAATTTTTTTAGGACTTTAGTATATACAAGAGCACACTGAAGATGTCTCAGCTGTAGAACCACTTCAAATGAAGAGCATTGATGGGCTCTTTGAGTTGTTCTCCTTCTATAGTAGAAAGTTGATAGGTACCAGACCCAAATACTGCAGTAAAAATATATGGGCCAAGCCAATTTGGTTCAAACTTCCCTTTCTAGATCCGATGTTGTTGATTCTTAGGGTTCTCCCTCAGAATGAGGTCACCCGCTTGGAAATCCCTTGGTCCAACCTTCTTGTTGTAGCTCTTGGACATCCTTTTCTAGTATGCTCTAAGGTGATAAAATGCCACTTGTTGACATTCATCAAGTAGTTCTAGCTCTTGTAGCCGAGATATTCTGTTATCTTCATCAGTAATGAGGCCTTTCAAAGAGACTCACAAAGAAGGAATCTCAACCTCAATTGGTAACACAACATCTTCCCCATAAACTGAAGCATAGGGTGTAGCCCTTGTTGGTGTTTGTATGCTTGTCTTGTATGTCCAAAGAGCTAGAATTGATTCAGAGATACCAATCTCATCCAGAATTATGCACTGTGCGATGCAGGATTTTAAGGACTATCTTATTGGATGCTTCTGCCTGTCTATTACCCTAAGGATAATAGATGGAAGACCAATGCTGATTAATTTTGAACTTAGAGCATAGCTCTGTCAAATCCCTATTTTTGAATTGCCCCCCATTATCAATGATGATTACTGAGGGTACACCATGCCTGCAGATGATGTAGTTGAGAATGAACATAGCTAGTGATTTTCCATTGGCAACAATGAGAGGGACTGCCTCCACCCACTTGGTAAAAAAGTCTATAGTTGTGATTATGAATTTATGTCCATTTGAGGATGAGGGATAAATCTATCCCACCAAGTCAAAGGCCCATTGTTGAAATGGCCAAAAATTAATGAAGGGAATAAGCTACTTGGCTGGAGCATGAATCAAATTACCATGTAGTTGACATTGTTTGCAAGACTTAGCAAACTGTGTAGCTTCTTTTTCCATATCTGGCCAATAGTAACCAGCTCTAATAAGTTTACGGGCCAATGTCAGGCCATTATAGTAAGACCCATAGATGCCTACATGCACCTCTACTAATGCATGTTTGGACTCATCGGGTTCTAAACACCTAAGGAGGGTACCGTCTAGACCACGCCTATACAAGTCATTAGCTATGATGACAAACCATGAAGCATTGCAGATTAAGTGACATTTCTCATTTTGGGTATAAGTGTTCGAAACAATCTGGTCATGAAGGTAGGAAAAGTTATGATGGTAGCGAGATGAGTCATGTCCAATGATAGAATAGATCATCCAAGAATCAGGGGAGTCATAGGCTGGGTAGCATAACATCTCCACTAGGAATTCATGTCAAAAATCATTTTCTAACATTTGTAGCATGGAGGAAAGATTAGCCATGGAATCTGCTTCTTTATTATCTTCCCTTGGAACTTGTTGAAATGTGATGTGAGTAAAATACTTTTTGAGGTCATCAACCAACTATTTATAAGGTACCAACTTGTCATCCTTTGTTTGATAGATATCATTTACTTGATTGATGACTAACTGTGAATCTCCAAGAACATTGAGTTCATCTACTTGCCACTCAAAGGTGATCTTCATAAGGCTTTGTACTCAGTAATGTTGTTTGTACAAGGAAACAACACTTATATGCTTTTGGTAAAGAGTACCTTTGAGGTGTAATGAACAATATTCCAGCACCTGACCGCTGTTGGGTAAATGAACCATCAAAAAACATAGTCCATGATCGATGTGTGAGAAGTAATATGGACTCATCTAGAAATTCAATGTGCAATGGTTGATGATCTACTAGAGGTGTTTCTACCAATTGATCTGCTATTGACTATCCCTTAATGGATTTCCTCTCCACATACTCAATATCAAATTCAATGAGAAGCATGACCCATTTAGCTAGTCTACCTGTGAGGGTAGCTTTACTAAGAAAATATTTCAGAGGATCAATTTTAACAATTAGGCATGTAGTATGAGCAAGCATGTAGTGCCACATTTTTTGTGAAGCAAATACCACTGCAAGGCAAGCTTTCTCTATAGAAAAATATTTTTTTTCATATGAGACCAGAGTTTGACTAATGTAATAGATAGCCCTTTCTTTGTTGTGCTGATCTTCCTGAGCCAATAGGATACCCAATGATGTATCCATAGCAGAGATGTAAAGTATAAGTGGCTTCCCATGAATAGGAGGAATAAATATTGGAAAGTTCACAAGATATTGTTTGATTTGTGTGAAACCTTCATCACATTCTTTGTTCCACTGATAAGACACACCCTTGTACAAATTCTTGGTGAATGGTTGTGGCTTGTCTGCCAATTGTGAGATAAAATGTCAGATATACTACAGTCGGCCTTGAAGTCCTCTCATTTGTCTAATATTCTTTGGTGGTGGCATTTCCATGATAGCTTGTACTTTTGTAGGATCCACTTCGATGCCTTTGGTAGAGATGATATAGCCAAGCAATTTTCTAGATGTTACGCTAAATGTGCATTTCTTAGGATTGAGCCTCAGACTGAACTGTTCCATACAATCTAGTATAGGTCCTAGTTCTGCAAGATGTTTCTTTCAGTGCATGATCTTAGCTAAAGTGTTATCCACATAATCTTCCATTGTTTTATGCATCATGTCATGAAATATACTAGTAATAGTTCTTTGATAGGTAGCTCCAGCATTTTTTAGTCCAAAGGGCATGACATTACAACAGAAAGTGCCCCAGGCACATGTGAAAGCAGTTTTCTCTTGGTCCTCTAGTGCAATTTTGATTTGGTTGTAGCCAGAGAAACCATCTATTAGTGAGTAAATTTTATACCTTGTTGTCATATTTACAATCATATCAATATTGGACAATGGAAAGTAATCCTTAGGACATGCCAAATTCAAGTCTCTAAAGTCTGTGTAGACTTGAATAGATTTATCATGCTTTGATACTGGAACAATATTAGAGATCTATTCTGCATAGTTAATTACTCTGATAAACACTACCTTAAGCAGTTTTTCCAATTTAGCCTTAACAAGTAGAGCTACATGTGGATGCATTTTTTGAAGCTTCTGCTTGACAGACTTGACACCTGGTGCAATGGACAAATGGTGCATGATTAGATTAGGGTCTAATCCCAGCATGTCTGAATATTTCCATGTAAAGTTTATCTTTTTTCTTCTGAAGAATGTAGTGAATTCCTCTCTTTCTTCCTCTGATAGTGATTGTGCCAAGTGAATGATCTGAGGCTCTTCCTCTGTACCCAAGTTGATAGGTTGAGTTGGTTCAATAAGCACAGATGATCGTTCCTAAAAATTACTCAGAAGCACATCAAGTATCTCATCCTCGGATGCCTCAAAGAGGTTTTCACCCTTATATACATCTTTTATTTTTACTATTTTAGGCTCTGATACTGCCACAATGTGGTTTTCACCATCAGAGTACCTATTTTTTCTTATTTTGATTTTGTGACTAAGATACTTGATGTTAGCCTCAATCGTGTTGACACTTTCTTCGCTAGTGGAGGATGTTACAGGTCTGACAGTGTATAGGTAACAGGAAAGAGTGTAATCATTCTGGAATGTAAGGACTTCATTAGATGGGGAGGTAGAGTTCCAGTCTATAAGCTCAGGATGGAGAAGTGAAATAGAAGTGACAGGTTCAAGTGCGTTCATGGTATAATCATCAAAAGCATGGACAAGCAAGTTGAGACCTAAAGCAATCTCATCTAGAGGTATAGTTAAATTCCTTTGATTCCTAGTGACCATAATAGATGACATGTTAATATGTAGGGAGTCAGACTCGTGTAACCTTACACTAGACCCTTCAACTACTTCAAGAAGATTTTCATATGTGTTAGTTGTATCTGTATCTTTGTCAGAGGTGGCATATGACAAGCTGTCGAACTCATATTCATGAGAGTTCATTTCATCATTAGGTTTCATGTCAAGAACGTGAGTGAAATCAACCCTTTGTCCCTAGTTGGGATGAGTTCTACCTAGAACCTTTTCTATGGTCAGATGAGCACCTTTTGACCTAGGTTCCTCATTAGTGTTTGTAGCATCAGCTGCCTCCTATTCAAATTGTTCTTGAAAGTGTGGTGGTATGTATAAATCACCCTGGTGACCTAGGTTTAGAGTATATATTTCTTTCCACTCCTCATAAGTTAATGGAGAAAATGAAGTGGTGTTATCAGAATCACTATCAGTGTCTACTCTACTGACATGCAGTATAAAGTCATCTATCTCAGTAAAGAATGCCACCAGGTCTGGAGGAATAGGATAAGGAAAACTATTCTCATCAGAACTATCTTCATATTCTGCAGTTTTAGATGTTTCCTCAGGTGTTGGTTGTTTATCTTCTCAAGGTACAAACTTGTTTATCCCTAGTTTAAATGTGAGTTTATTGAAGCCTATACCTATAGAGTCACGTGTTCTGTGACCAATAGCTTCAAGTGGTGAAATCAATCCCTTATGATTCACACCTATGGGACCATTTCCTTTATAGAAAAAATGTTGCATAATAGATATACCTTTGCCATATTGCTCAGGTTTTATGTCATAAGGAGGAGTGGTTTGTTCAGAAGTGTCTTCTCCTTTATAGATCCAAGCTTTGATAGCTATGTTTTTAGCTTCTTCTTTTAATGGTATTGTGGCTTGTACAAAGGTACCACCATACTTTGTTGGAGGAGGAACCATAGAAGGTTTAGTGCTCTCAGAAGGTCTCCCAAAATAATGTGGAGACAAAGGCAAAGATGTAATAGATAGAACAAGTTCAATCTGATATCCTCCCATGTCAATTTCTTTGAGTGTCAAACTCTTTTCCATTTATTTTAATTTAGTCTTAAGGAGTTCAATAGATTCTTTGTTGGTAGGCATAAATATGTCATCAGATTTTGTGAGGGCATTGCAATCATAGCGTGTGTTAGCGGGTATAGTCACTTCAGATCCTTGGAATGGGAATTTAATGCATTGATGGTACATTGAAGGGATGGCCTGCATTTCATGGATCCATGTCCTTCCCAATAGGATATTGTATGCCAAAGGGATGTCAAGCACTTGACAGATAACATCTTGTTCAACAAGGCCAACTCTGATTGGAAACACAACTAGCCCCTTGGATTTATGTTCTTCCTCATCATAGGCCTTAATAGTAATCTTTTTGTGGGTATCAATGCAATCTTCTCCATAGCCTAACTTAGTAAGGAAACTAGCAGAGAAAATATTGAGGCCAGCGCTATTATCTATGATAATATGGTGAACACGCTTTGGACCAATCATGAATTCAATGTGCAAAGGGTTATTATGCAGGTGACTCAAAGAATGGTCATCTTCCGCAAAGAAAGACAAGTAATGTGAGGAGGTCAAGTGACCTACCATGGATTGAAACTGGTAAAGATCAAGATATTTTGGAACATTTGCCTCAGTGAGGGCTTTGTCCAGAATTTCCCTATGAACAGGGGAGATTTTTAGTAGCTCAAAAATAGTTATCTGAGCATTAGTATGTTGTAATTGATCGAGAATGTTGTAATTGGCAGCATTAGATGAGGAACCCACTTTTGGATTCTTATTGGTAGATTCAACCTTAGCTTTGTCTGAAGGTTGAGTTGATGTAGACAGAGAGGCTCTAGGCCTTTGATGATGATCTTAGCACAAGATCTAGTAACAACGTTAGCACTAACTTGAGACTACTCTTGTTCAGAAGACTGAGCAGAGACCCTCAAAAAATGAAAGGTGTTTTGGACTTGGAAGTATCTTCCATTTCCTTGAGAATGATGACATTAAATATTTAGTATCAATCAGTTCAACCATATCAATGACATTGTCGGTATTGGTGTATGTATAGTTGACCTTGGCATCAATATTTTTTCCTTTAGATGATTCACCTTTTCCATGGGGAGGAAATGGATCTTTGAAAGCTTGGTGATTAGAATTTTTTTTGTGACCTCCTACAGCAATAAACTCACTATCGATGAGATCCTAGATTTTACGCCACAATTTAAGACAAGTAGCCATTTTGTGAGCTTTCTTTGGTGAAAATCACAATAAGCAGATTCATTCCACCAAGAGGGTCTTGGTTGCGGATCATAAGGTCATGAATTTTCCAGTGGAGTCTTGTAAACCACCTCAAGAGGTTCTTCGAAAGGAGTGAACTCATCCTTGGGCCTAGGATCCCAAGGTTTAGGTCCAAAAAATCATGAAGTACTCAGTTTGGAATCTACCACAGCCTATTCAGTGGCTTTGGCCGCTTACATCGTGCTAGTGAGATTAAAGGCAGCCTTGGAATGCTTAGGATTCACATTGTGTACAAAACCATCATTCACAAAATTTTGGTTCTTGTTGGGAAATTTGGGTTTATATTTGCTTGAGGAGGAAGAACCTTGTTTATTTTCCTTGTGTAAGGTCAATTATCCCTTCTTGATCATGAATGTCTCAATTCTCACAGCTTGTTTAATCATGTCATCAAAGGTTAGAGGACCTTGTAGCTGTACTTGATACCCAAAGTTGGGGAGAAGATTATCGAGAAAGATGTCCAACTTTTTGGATTCAGGTATCTTGCGAGAATATCATGTATAAAGTTGTCTCCATCTTTGGAGAATACCAAGAAGGAATCCCCATGATTTTTTTCAAGTTGCAAAGATCTCAGATATGAACTGGATGTTGGATGTTGTGAGAATAGTGTTGTAGAAATAAATTGGCAATTTTTTCAAAAGTTTTGATGCCAGTTGGCAGTCTAGAGAACCATTCCATAGTTGACCCTCCCAAACTATGTGGGAAAAAATGCATGAGATAGGTCATGTCATGTATGAATTCCATGGAAAGAGCACCAAACTTTCTCAAATGGTATTGAGGGTCAGATGTACCCAATTATTTATCATATTTAGGAAGTTCAACTCCTTTGGGAAAAGGAGGCATGAAAAGATCTTTGTCAAATAGGAAAGGACATATGCTTTCTAGTGTGAATTGTGTAACAAGTTTGTCTTTCTCTTTCAAGAGTTGAGAGGGTTGCACTTGCATAGTTTGCATTTCTTTTTGCAAGAGGGAATTTTTAGTTTCTTCCTCTTTCTCAAAAAGTGTTCTACATCATAGTTGGAGGGTAACTTGGCCCCTTGATTGGCTAGTTCAAGAATGTATTTCTCTTTCTCCTCAACTAGGAGAACTCCCATCACCCTACAGAAATATTTATTAGCAGGAGCCTGTGCAATCTCTTCTTGAGTTATTTCTATTTCCACATCATTAGGGGGGTCTTGAGAATGGGACTTACCCCAAGTTTTAAAGAGATCAGCTCTATTAGCCTCACTTGATTGGTTATGATCTGCCATCTTGCTAGAATGCAAGGATTCAAGGTGTAAAGATTTGGTATGAAAAGATTGAGTGTTCTCAGAATTTGGGTCTTCTCGAAACAAAATATTTTGAACTTGACTAAATTCCACTGGACATGACCATTTGATGAAAGGTCAACATACTGGGGAAGGAGATTGAGATGATTCCTCACTAGATGTAGCCAAAAATGGTGTGGAAAGCATAGATTTGTCTTGATTGATTGAAGGAAATGTTTTGCCACTTTGAGTTGTGATAGTCATAGACAAATTTTGAACAAGGGATGGGAACTAGGACCAAACTTGAAACTGTCTCAAATTAATTGCATAGAATGTGCCAAAAGGTGAAGTATCCTTGGTGCAAATCATTGGAGATGAGGCTAGAACAGCCCAGGGATGACTATTGCGACACAAGGCATGACAAAACAGATGAAAGAGACCAAAAATACATGAGACAAGACCAGTTTAAGAAAGAATAATGTAATTCTCAACCCAAGAAACCAAGTTTCAGACTGTGTGAAGATGGAGGGAAGAAAAATAGACACATATCAGAGACCAGATTTGACAGAAGTACATTTGACTGATAGGAATTATCTTGTTGTTTTGGAAAAAAAAAGCTTCTGACTCGCGTGAAGAAATACACTTTCACGCGAAGATTCTCACTGATGTGCGCAAAACTTTGCAGTATTGTGCAAATAATGACACTAGAATGGTGAAGAAAAGATGAAAAAATAATAGCACTATGACTAAATGTCACGCGATATTTTCCAACATATTGCGCGGAGATTCTCAGATAATGATGCAAAGATTGGGAAATGTCGCGTGAAACTATGCAAATTTTGAAAAAAGAACATTTACAGAATTAGACAGTTGAGACCAGATTGCATTTCCCAAGATAAAATCATGTTGTTTTCTGACAGATAGTTTGAGTTATAGATTGTTTTGGACATGTTCAAGATTGACAGTTTGTGTGTTTTGACAATAGTTTTGATTGTTCAAATGATACACCCACACAAATCACATTAAGTAGAATGTTTGTAGTACCAGAACAGGAATATCACAATCCTAGGATAGCTAGGATAGTATCTATTGAATCCTCACTTGAACTAAAGTTCAGCTACACCTACTCTTAGTGGACAACTTAGAAGCTTTGAGGCATGGGATCCTCCTTACATGTGCACTCACTTCTCAGGCACACCAAGCTTCGAACCCCAAAGGAATTTCTTCCCAAAGGGCTATTGTCTCTACTAAGAGCTATAAGAGTGTGGGTGTCTTAGTCAGTCTCTGACCTTCTGTGCCAACAGATAAAGGGTTTTTAGAAACTAGAACAATAGTTTGTAGTAAGGACATCCATTCAGGTGGTTATGATCAAGTCATTTTCCCAATTAAGGGGGCTCTCCCAATCCTTTAAAAGCAAGGCTTCCACCTTAACAATGTAGGGACTTTAACGTACCACTAGGGTACTGGAGGAGATTTTGGTTGCCACAATGAATTCACACCTGTCTATTGTGACATTAATCACAATAGCATTTTTTGTATACTAGTTCGGAAGGGCTTGGCTTTAGCCTATTATCGGTTGGGCATCCACTCTCATCGGTTCTCCTAAAGCTCTCAGGAGGTAGCCACTCTAGAAGAATCACATGAATTTCTCTTACACCCAAGATTGATAAAGGTGAGGGGAGAGCATACATTCATGTAGTTATTAGGATTACAATATAAAAAACACTTCAATCACGCAAGATAGTGATTCATTTTAAGCACCAACCAAAGTGTGTTTTAACTACTAAAAATAGACATAAGAATTTGTGAAAACACGCAAGGTCTTTGACAAACGTCCTGCAATAAACCCATTACTAGTTTGTAATGCCTTTCTTCATGTCAGCGTCCTGCAATAAATGCGTTAGAAGTTTATGATGGATTTTCTTTATCTCAGCGTCCTGCAAACCACTGTTAAGCTGTTTCAAAAGATAAAATCAGAGAAACATAGATGTTAGAAAACATCAGATGGTTAGAAAATTGAGACAAGAAAATATGAAATGAAAGCTATGGTGTGTTATTTCATGCGATGATTTATACTAGATCGTGCGAAGAAGTGCAGAGAGCCACACGAAGAACTAGAAAGTTCGCGCGAGACGCTCAAAAAGTTTGCATGAGATTAAAATAGAACAGTATGGAAGAACAGACAGAATGCAAAAAAATGAAAAAAATAAAATGAAATGAGGCCAGGACAGAAATGTACCTGCCCCACGGTGGGTGCCAAAAATGTATGTGGTAAATTTGGCCTTGTTAACTCACCATACACTTCAACATAGTCCTTCTTCACCAGACACACACAAGACTGAATATGAGGTTATTCATCCTGCCTATCTATGTGATTTGACCTGTTGCCTTCTATCTAGATGGGGTTTTCAAAATAGCTCTTAGAACACAAGTTTCATAGCCATAGACCAATCTAGGAATGAAGGATTTTTCTCCATGAATGCAATGCAATGCAAAGTTATTCTAAGAATTGAAATATGCAAGCTTAGTCTAAGACATGATTTCAATGCAATTATTCTAGAAATTGAAATTAATCTATTGCAAAATGAGATTATTCTATATGAGATTATCAACTAAGAATGTGGCAATAATTCAGTATTCTAACAATGCATGAAAGTAAGTGGGGGTTTTGAATGAGGAATGAGAGTTCTTTTATAGACTCAGAGGTGATCAGAATATAAACTTTCCTCTTTGAAATAAAACAGATAGAAAAGCTAGTTTAAATTAGAAAGCTTTATTTAAAAGAATACAATAAATTTTTTTCCCTTTTGCTTTAATTGTTTTCTTCCTTTGATTTTAACTGTTTTATTTTATTTTAATTGTTTTCTTTCTCTTTAAAGCACAATTAATTCAAAGATTCTATTTCTGAACAGAAGAAAGATTTTTGAGAGAATATCCAATTAATTAAATAAATATGACCTCATAAATAGGTTTTTCTCAATTATTTGAATAATTAAATTCAATTATTGAAATGAGGATATTTATTTAATAATTAAATATTATTTAATCCCTTTCATGTGTTTTAGCTAAAAGGGGTGAATTCAATTTAATTAAAGTGCTAGGCCTTCATAATTAAATTAATTCAATCATAGGGTTTGTTTAGCCAATAGATATTTAGGAATTAAATATAATGTATGATTAATGCATATTAAGGATTTTCTACATTTGACACTTAGGTAAAACTCAGAATTGCCTAGTACAATAGGACTTTGATGATCTAGAAGAGTGATAAATGCAACAAAATTGGCTAGGGTTGCAAGATGCCAATTTTGGGGTGTTACAATAAGTACCCAAAATAGATTTGGAAGATGGGGGATTTTTAAATGGAGGATAGGAGGATTTATGATTGGAAGAAGATTTTTTATTAAAAATTTTGGATACAAAATTTCATTTTTCTTTTAGATGCATTGCTTCAATGAGTAGCTTGGGAATCCACATGATTTTTTAAATTTGTTTTTGGGCCTTTGTGGCCTTTTGAATTTTCTTTCTTTTGGATAATATTTTTTGTTTCTTGAACATTTCGTTTAGAGGTGACATGTTGATCCTTGAATTTTTGTGGATTTTACCTTTTATGCATTTTGGCTTTGGAATCCAAATTGCCTCCAATGGAAATGGTATGGGTGCATGATGATGGAAGGTTTTGAGATTTTATGTATGGAATAATGGAAGGTGAATTATAGAAGGAATACAAGGATGTGTTCCTTTGTTGATATCTATTAGGGATTTGGGATGATACAAAGGTGGACTTGGATATGGTGTATGGATGTATGTAAGGACCCAAAATGGATGGAAGGGATTTGGATTTTGGTTTGGGACATAAGGACCCAAATTGGACGTGTATGAGGAAGGTATGGAATTTTGAACATAAGGTCCCAAAATGGATTGGGATGAGGAAGGGATGAAGTTTTGAACATAAGGGCCCAAAATGGATTTGGAAGATGGGGGATGGGAACATTCAAGTTTATATGGAGGGATTTTAAATTTGGAAGGGGTGGGAGTTTTACCAACATCTTGAGACAATATTTTTCCAAGGGGATACTTATTATTTTGAACAAAATATGTGAGTACATTTAAATGGGGGGGGGAGAGGTGGAAGGAATGATAGGCTCTTGAAGGAAGCCATGTTGGATAGAGGTAGAAGAACCAAGCTTAGATGTATGAGGTTCATGGATGGATTGGATAGGTGTTGTGAGATATTGTGGAGAACTAGGATCATGTGGAGGATTAGGCTCATGATGGGGATTATAAGGGACAATAGGATCTTGATTTGGAAGGGGATCATGCAATGGAGTGGAGAGAATGAAAATGTGAGATGGAGTAATTATATCTTGACATGAAGGGGGGTTAGTGGAGTGGATATATGGAATATATTCATGAAGTGGAGGATAAAGGAGGTTAAATATTGACATGGATGGGAATCATTAAGGGATGGAATGCAAGGGATGTCTTGATCTTGATTAGGAATTGGATCATGAGGTGGGTTAAGGAGGATAACTGGATCTTGATATGGAAGGAGTGGATCTTTGTATGGAAAAGTTTCATAAGATGGAGGAATGTTTAGATCTATAGGAGAAGAGGAATCCATATTAGCATGCTTTAGAAAAAGTTCTTGAAATGTTTGGATGTGTTAGGGTGATGTGATGGAGGAGATGGAAGCTTAAACTTGGGTGAATGGAGAGGTGAATGACTCATGAGACTTAGGAGATGTAGAGGTGTCTTGATTGGGAAGGGATGGTGGTGGGATCATTACTGGAGGGGATTGCACAACTTGATCTTTAGTTGGGGATGTATATTTCTCTTATAGCCCTTGGATCCAATCAATGGAAAGGTTATTGTGGGATGGGGATGGTGGGGGTTTTGGATGATTAGGATTATGTGGAGGATTGGGATTAGATGGAGGATTAGGATCATGATTTTGGAAAGTAGGTTTAATGTGTGCGAGATTGGGTGGAGGATTGAGATTGGATGGGAGATGAGGATTATGGGCTTGTAAAAATGGGTAATGAAATATGTCTTCATAAGAAAACATTTTATTTTGACCCCCATTTTTCAAGATAAGGACAATGTTTTGAAGCTCATCTTGAATCTCTTGGGAAAGCTGGCTATGGAGGGATTAATATTTTGGTGAGGGATAATGAGATGGATTTCCCTTGTCAAAGGTGGAGGAAGGATAAGAGATGGAAAATGGATTGGGATTGGATATGATGTGTTGAGAATTTATTTGGTAGGTGGGTTGGATTGGAGGTATGGTTTGAAGATTATGGTTTAGCACTTTAAATTCCTCAACCATTTCGTGAAACCAATCCATATTCATAATAAGAGATGAGAGATGGATTGGGATTGGATATGATGTCTTGAGGATTGATTTGGTAGGTGGGTTGGATTTGAGGGTTAAGGTTTAGCACTTTAAAATCCTCAACAATTTTGTGAAACCAATCAATATTCATGAAGTTTGAATGAGGGGTTTTGGAATTGGATTATAATATGACGTGGATGAATATTTATATTAAGAGAGGATGAAGTGAAATATTTGAGGATGGATTAAATATGAACTTAGGGCTAGGAGAAAGTTTGGACTTTTTTTATTTAAGAGGGAATGAACTCAAGGATTTTGATTTGATTTATTTAGCGGGTAGGGCCTAAAGGATTTGATTGGTTTAATTTGATTTTTTGGATATGAGGGAAGGGCCTCAAGGTTGGATTTTATATGATTTTTACTTTGATTATTTAATTGTGAGGATAGGGCCTCAAGGTTTTATTTATTTGATTTGGATGATGATTAAATTCCTAATATTATGATGGTGCTCCTAAGCCAAAGGTGAAGATTTTATGAAAATTTGAATTAGAAGATGATGTGGATGAATATTTGAAGTAAGAATGGATGAACTTTGAAAGATGGACGAGGGATGCTTGAAGACAAGGGAATAACTAAAGGGTTATTGGTTTTGGATGAAGAGGAATATGAATTGGATTAGGATTATATAGAATGATATGAGGTTAAAAATTTGATTGGATTACCCGAATGATGATGTGATTAGGTTGGATGAAAGATGAATGATTAGATTAGATTAAGAAAGTAGATGTTGATGTGGATCATGAAGAATGATTAGGATGAATTGTGGGAGCTTGATTTAATGATTAGGAAGATGAATAAATTATTAGGATAGTATGGATGATTAGGACCTTAATTGGATTAGGAAAATTGATTAGGATTAGGATCCTAAATGATGGATTATGAATGGATTAGGTATGATTAAGTTTATAGGATAAAGTGATGAGGATTAATATTAAGATAGGATGATAAAGATGTAAGATGAATAGGATATTGGTGATTATCAAGGATGATTGGGATAATATGGATGATTGAATTGGATTAGGGATGAGATTAAAAATATTGTGTATGATTAGGAGATGGTGATTAGAATGATTTGGATATGTAGTATGATTAGATTGGATTAAGGAGAATATGACTAAGGATCTTATGGATGACTATGTTGATTAGAGATGATTGAGATTGGAGGAATGATATGGATGATCAAGAGGGTGATTAGGATAAGAAGTATGATGATGATGAAGTTTATAGATATAAGAAGTGATGTGGAGATGATGTGGACAACTTGAATTGGAGGACAACTAGACTTAATAAGTTTTTTTTTGTTTTTGCAATGTTTTGATTTTTTGAGTTTTTTAGTTTTTTTTTGGACTTTTATGTTTTTGAGCTTTCAAAATTTATGGTTTTTTGGATTTTATAAAATTTAATGTTTTTGGATTTTTTTATTTTAAAATGTAAGCAAATAGTGAAATTATATACAAGACAAAAGTACTAAGGCTCAATTTGGATGGTGTGTCCTATTTTGGCTGTAAATGGGGAAGGTTCTCAACATTAAAGCACATCAAACACACCAACATCCCTATTCAGGTTATAACTAGGCTTTACAAGCTCAAATAAGGGAGTGTCATTGATATACACAAGGTATGTGAGATCCAAATCTGTAGATGAGAGAGAATAATGCCACGCATTTGAGAGGAGACGGTAACCCAAATCTCCACCTTCATTTCCCAAAGGTATAATGTTATTTGGGGCTTAGCCCAAAATGACAAGATTATACTTCCAAGAGAGGTGTATTTTAATTCACCTCCCAATATTTATACTCTGTGAGAACATGGGAGTTGTGGTCATCCCTTGAGGTGATGAAATCCCAAAGTAGGCCTCCTAGAAAAAGAAAACAATACCACATATTTCTTGTGCACTCAAGATCACTCAGAGGCAAGAAATGAGAGAATGCATATGTGATCTTGGGGTTTAAAAGAAACTTGTTCTTTTAAGTTCCAAACCAAAATGTGTATGGTTAATTATAAACCCAAATTTCAAAATGTGAGGAAAACACTTCAAAAAAAATGTATAAAGCCAAAACTAATTAGAAAAATACATTCCTTACATTTTCCTAACTAAAATTTTAAAAAAAATTCACTGAAAAATGCTTTCATATGCAAAATGTTATGAACGTTTGAGATTTACAAAGAAGTGTAAAATTTGAACATGTGAACCTGATATTTAAAAAATAATATGGATGAATAGCTTTCATATTTTAATAGGTTCCTAAGTTAGCTTTCCAAATATTTTGGAATCATCCAAATTGGATGTCATCTGTGAAAGTTATGCTTGTTTCTCTAAAACTTCCCTTTTATGTGTTTGCAAGGAGATAAGGGTCAAGTTAAGCCCCTAAAGCCCAACTACTGGGTCCCACATGAGCACTAGAAGAAAATTTGGTGCTAAATATTTAACAAAGCCCCTTGTTTCCCATATGACAAGGGGATAAATCCTTCTCTCTTGGTTTCCCCAAGCACAATGGTGGAGTTTTTTTGTGATTTGTGGCTCCTTGTGAAACTAGATCTTGCAATGGTCTTTAATCCTACAAGCTAAAAAACTCAAAAACACACTAAAAGAAACATTATAATGTTAGGTTTAGCTATGAAGTCATATTGGGTACCATCGGGCATGCCAGAATGTATAGCACAATAAATGTAATAAAAATAACAAACCTAAGCAACTAAGATCATTTTAACATATTATATGCATACGTCAAACATATGGAAGAAAACATGCATGTAAATGAATAGAAATGAGAAAGAAGCTTAAAATACTCATTACAATAATATGAAAACCTCCTAAAATGAAGAAGTGTTTGGGAAAGTTGTTGATGGATGGAATGTGGTTGCTCACAAATCTAGTAGCATGATAATGCACTAAAGATGGTTGTTGAAGTGAGGAGGAAATCTCTCAATTTATAGGATTTTAAGGGAAATGGATGGTTGGGATTCAAATTTGGATGGAGGGCTAATATTTTATAGGATCAATGATGTGGTCATGATGTGGATGCCAATTGGAGGCCAAGTGGAAGCCAAATAGATTAGGGTTTGACCATTCAGAAAAGTGAGAGTTTCTCACACATGTCTGAGAAAATTTAGAAAGGGATGGATCAATGACATGGGTCAAAAGGCTATATAAGGATCAATTAGTAGTGGACCCAAAGGCTATATAATGATCATTCAAGCATATTAAATATGTAATCAAATCAAAATATAAGTTCTTAAGTATATATAATTAGGATATGAGAGAGAGAGAGAGAGAGAGAGAGAGAGAGAGAGAGAGAGAGAGAGAGAGAGAGAGAGAGAGAGAGAGAAGTGCNGAGAGAGAGAGAGAGAGAGAGAGAGAGAGAGAGAGAGAGAGAGAGAGTAGTGCCCACCCATAATTTACTTTTCAATATTAATGCCATAATATTTTGATTATTTTCATGATGATTATGTATATGTTAGGATAATTTACTCACCCCATACTTTCATGTGTATGGTTGGCATATATCAACTTTACATTACTCTGTGGTATGTTTATCTTACACTTCTGTATGATGTGTCTGATGTGGTAGATGATAGAGACGTAGTTACTTGCATTGTAAGATCTGTTAGAATAGTCCCAAAGGATAACTGAGAGGGGGGGTGAATTAGTTATTAGTAAATTTAGTTCTTTTTACTTCTTTAACTTTAGAATACAACCAAGTAAATGCTTAATTAGATAACACTATACTTAGCACACAATTTTATTACGGGGAAACCAAATGGTAAAAACCCCGGTGGGAATTATCACCCACAATAAACTATACTTGTTTGTAGTAATCCCTGTTAGAAGATATTTCAACCCTATTAGGAGTTGTACAATATAATGAAATAATTATAGTGACTCGGTTAAGGGTCGAACCTTGTTAGGATTCTTTTACAAATAACCTTGTTAGGGGTGGTGGACTCACTTTCCAAAATCTCACTGCTTGATGGTGAAGGCTACAACTTTATGAATAATAGATATGCACTATATATGATGATGAACTGTAGAGTAGACCTATTGTCTTGATCAGCTCCAATGTATTTCAATCTTTCACTTCTTCTTCACATAGACTCTTGATGAATGAATCAACTTTGATAATCTGCTTTGTACATCTTTCTTATCTTTTTGTATCATTCACACTTAGCGTCTCACCTTTGAATTTTTATAAGTATCTTCCTCATAGTATAAGATCATGGGACCTATGAGACAACTCTTCATTACATTCTTGTTGGCTCTACTAAGCATGCAAGCATAATTACAACCACGCAAGTATAAACCAAATAGACGCGACACTTCACTAAGTTGGACTCACCAATTTTACTCTAACTTTGTAATCTTCTTGAAACACGTTTGGTGTCTTTGGCTTAATATCATCATCTCATAACTAAACATTAATATACACACACATATACAGAAGATAGGTGCAACTCAAGAAACATGTGATATACGTCGGCCCTAAATCATTATACTTCCAGAACTGTAACTTCCAATAACAAAATTACATAACTTTACTGAAACATCATATCTGGGTCTACGTGTATGAATATAACATAATAAACATGTCAAAAACATGTATCTATCCATGCAAGTCTTCATATCATCATTTGGATAAGTGCATACAGAATTACTACTGTGTATTATATGTTGTCATCAGTGATAAACATACAATCAATCAACTGCTTAGAATCAAATCTCCAACAATCTCCCCCTTTGACATTGATGGAAACATATGATATCAAAAACATCCTCTATTCATGGTGTCCTCTTTCTTTTACAATCTTCTCAATATCCTCATCAAAGATTTTTCTAAAATACTATAGTTCCTCTATCTGTGTTTTTGTTCCATCTATATACTCCCCCAGAGTATATGCTCCCCCTTAGTACATACTCCTCCTTACTATATACTCCCCCTTTGAAATCAATGGCAAAGGGTGCCATAGTTCTTTAGGCACATGTACTACTCTAGAAGTAGAGTATTCAACCATTCATCAGTCACTTAATGACTGATGTCTTTGCTGCTTCTTCTAAATAGACTTAGGAGAGGGAATTACTCCCAACTTCTCCCTAAGATACTCAAAAGTATCCTTTGATAAGGG
>MU227340.1:4395887-4412455 GCA_018584345.1 Thuja plicata | reverse complement strand
AGTGTTTAACATTTTAGATTTGACAGAGTATCATGAAGGAGGTGTTGAGGATGAGATCACAGTGGCACAGTGGAGTATTCCAGCAAGTAGTTCAGATACCAAGGAGATTGAAGACATACTGGACAGTTGTGTTGGTAGAAGCACAAGGAACAGGACATATGAAGATTATCTAGTCAAGTGGAAAGGACGACCTGTTGAAGATTCATCATGGCTGACAAGGGAGGAGGTTAACCGTCTTGGTTTTCCCCTACACACCTGAGATGTGACAGGGTCACTTCTCAAATTACCCCGGGTGTCTGATGCAGGAGCATCCAGGGTGTAAGGGCAATCTGTCATCACCCAAAAAAATATGTGTTTTTCTTTTCAATAAGGGCTACCTTATGCAAAGCTGCTATTTATGGCAACTTTCTATTTTTAGTAAGTTGGTCATATGATCTCAGAATGTTCTGATTTTGCATGTGGAGGTTCATCTCAGTCATATTAGCCTGCCAGCAAAGTTTCATGGCTAGATCGAGTCTTGTTTTGAAGATATTAAAAATTTTCGATATTGAAAACAGGGTACAGAAACTTTGGGCTCAGTTTTGAAGGCTTTAGAGGCCTCGGAAAAGGTTGAAACTTGGGCTCAATGATGCTTGCATAAGTGAGGTGTTGTAGAGCGCTTCGTGGCCTTTCTGAAATGGGGTATAATAGTCAATCGGGTCAACTGGTGATGACTTATGGTCTTCAGAAGTTGGGCCACCTGAAATTGCAGAAAATAATTTTCCTTCAAAATTTTCAGGTTTCAAAAGTTATTTTGAGCCGACTTTGATGTACTAAATTGAAAAAAATAAAATAATTCTAAGTTTGGTCGGCCCTAAGGGCTAAATTTTTGGAACCTTCTCAGGCGGTGGAAATTGCCTATATAAAGAAGGCTCGTAGTGTTGTATTAGGCAGTTCGGGACAGTTCTGGGTAGATCTGGGTAATAATTCAAGGCTTCGTCCTATAGAATATTGTAAGGGGAATGCCCATGTGGCTTTGCATATTGTAATTCTGAAAGTTTGTAATTCCACATTTGTGGAGATAATAAGAAGCCCCTTTTTTTGTTCTTGCAAATTGTTGTTGCTTCTCTGTTTCTGTTATGTGTTTGTGGTATTAAGGGGAGCGCCCTTCATCAGAAATATATGTTGACATCAGTGACAAAACATGAATATCAATAGCATGATCAGTAACCAAAATTGACATCATCCAATAATCTCCCCTTTTGGCATTGATGGCAACAAATGGGAAAATCCATATGTATCAACCCAAAAGTACTCACTCTCAATACAATCTTCTCAATATCCTCAACACAAATCTCCTTAAAACAGTAGGGATTTCCACATAGATTTCTTCCCCCTTTGGAAGCAATGGCAAAGGGTGCCATAATTCATCTATAGTTTTCTATAAGATTTTTCCTTTTCAAATATTCATGTCCAATCAACTAGGTGCAAGATCACCCAAATGTTCTCCATAGTATTCTCTTGTGATCACTCCCCCTAAGGAGTAGATCCATACATCAAGTCCAGAGAATGATATAGCTCTGAGATCCATAGGACTGATGCACATTGGAATCATTTAGTTTTCACTGGGAGGGGCCATTACCCCAATCATGCCTCTAAGATATTCAAAAGCATATTCTGGCAAAGGTTTAGTAAATATATCCTCTATCAGTTCCTTTTTGCTAATATACTCCAATTTAATCTCTCCATCTGCTACCTTCTCCCTTAAGAAATGATACTTAATGGAAATATGTTTAGTCTTTGAATGCATTATAGGATTCTTTGATATATTCATTATGTTGGTGTTATCACAATGGATAACCACTAGTTCTTTGAAAATTATTCCAATGTCCTTCAGCATTTGTTTCATCCAAACAACTTGTGTACAGTTTATTGCAGTAGCAACATACTCTGACTCAACAGTAGATTGAGCATTACAGTTCTGCTTCTTGCTCAGCTAAGAAACCAACCTTTTTCCAAGGAAAAATGTACCACCACTTGTGCTCTTCATGTCATCCATGTTACCTGCCTAATCAGAATTAGTAAAACCTACAATGTAAAATTATCAGATTTTTCATACCATAATCCATATTCTATTGTTCCTTTCAAATATATAGAAATTCTTTTCACAATAGCAAGATGTGTCTCTTTAGGATCTGCCGGATATCTAGCCACAATTTCAACTGCATTGGTAATATCTGGTCTAGTGTGTATCAGATATTGTAGACCTCCAATCATTGATTTGTACTTAGTCTTCCCAACACTTTGAGTCTCATCAATTTTAGTCAGTTTGTTCCTTGTCACCATGGGTGTACCAACGGGTTTACAATATTCCATTCTAAATTTCTTTAACATTTCCTTAAGATACTTGGTCTGAGATATAAATATGCCATTTTTACTCTGATTAATTTGCGAACCAAGAAAAAATTTAATCTCACCAATCATTGACATTTCAAACTCATTCTCCATTTCTTTAGAAAACTTCTTACTCATTTTATCATTGCCTCCAAAATTGATATTATCAACAAAAACTTCTATAATTAAGATTCCATCTTCATCAGTTCTTAAATACAAATTATTTTCTGCATTACCTTTTCTGAAACCAAGATGAAGTAGATGTTTATCTAGTCTTTCATACCATGCCCTTGGTGCTTGTTTCAGTCCATACCATGCCTTCTTCAGTCTGCAAACCATGTTTTCATCATCTATAAAAGGAAAACCATCAGGTTGCTTGATGTACACTTCTTCTAGATCACCATTCATGAATGCTGATTTCACATTCATCTGATACACTTTGAAATCTTTATGTGCAGCATAAGCAAGAAATAGTCTCACAACTTCCAATCTAGCAACAAGTGCAAATTTTTCTTCATAGTCTATGCCTTCTTGTTTCTAGTAGCCTTTACATACCACTCTAGCCTTATTTTTTACCACTGTACCTTCCTCATCCATTTTGTTTCTGAAAACCAACTTAGTGCCAATCATATTTTTGTTCTCGGGTCTTGGAACCAATTCCCAAGTATTGTTCTTCTTTATCTATTCTAGTTCTTCTTCCATGGCTTTAGTCCAAGATTCATCTTTACATGCTTCATCAATAGTCTTTGGTTCAACTTGAGAAATCAAATAGATCTCATCTCTAACTTTAGATCTAGTCATCATGCCTTTACTTGCATCACCAATAATTTGGTCTTCAGGGTGGTTTTTCTTGACATACCTTGGTGTCTTTAATGTCTCAGTATCTTTGGCATGTTCTTCTTCTTCAATCTCATTCTCAATCATCAAGGTTCCTTCAGGTTCAGCAGTAACTTCTCTTGATTTTTTTATCTGACCACAATCATACATTCTTTCCTAAATTTGAAATTTTTCATCTATCCTCGCATTGGCGCTTTCAATTAGTTTCCTTAGTCTCAGATTGAAACATTTATATGCTTTAGTCTTAGTGGAATAACAAAGAAATATTCCTTCATCACTTGTAGCATCAAACTTGTCTATCTCATCATCTCTTTTGATATAACATTTACTACCAAATATTCTGAAATATTTCATAGTAGGTGCATGATCAAACCATAATTCATAAGGAGTTTTATTTGTACCTTCTCTGATTGAAATTTTATTTAATGTGTACACATTAGTGCCAACTACTTCTCTCCAATGAACATGTGATACATTTCCTTTCAGAAACATAGTCCTTGCAACATCTAATATGGTTATGTTTCTTCACTCTACTATCAAACTCTATTGTGGAGTTCTAGGAGCTTAATTCTATCTATGTATTCCATTTTCTTCATGATATGTATTAAACAATTGTGATGTAAACTCTCTTCCTCTGTCTGATCTCACACATTTCATCTTTAAACTAGATTCATTCTCAACTTTTGCTTTGAATAACTTTAACTTGTCAAATGCTTTAGAATTCTCTCTCAAATATGTAACCCACATCATTCTAAAAAATTCATCAAAAAAAAGTATAAAATACCTTTCACCATAGTATGATCTTATTCTTGTAGGACCACAGATCTGTATGCACCAGATCCAACTTCCCTTTTTGTGAATAAGCTTTTCTCTTAAAGGTGCTTCTAGTCTATTTCCCCATAACACATTCTCTACACATAGTGTTAGATGGCTTTACAATTTTAGGTATATCTCTTACTGCTTTTTTCATACTTGCCTTCACAATGTTATCAAAATTAACATGACAAAATCTTCTATGCCATAACCAACTATCATAAACCTTTAAAACAAAACAAGAAGCTTCAGATGTGTTCAATTCAAATACATTACCTCTGGATTTAGTACCAGATTCTATCAAGTCTCCTATTTTTCTCTTGATAGAAAATTTTCCATTTATGAAGTTCAGTTGATAAACCTTGTCCACTAGCTTTCCAACACTCAACAAATTGTGCTTAAGTCCATCAACAAGTAATACATTGTCATTGTTAGTCTTTCCATCCAAGTAAATAGATCCAATTCCAATAATAAGTTTAGGAGTATTGTCACCAAATATAACAACACCACCATCATGTCTTTTTAAACTCACAAACTTATTTTTATCTCCAGTCATATGATGTGAACAACCACTATCTATGACCCATTTAGTTTTCTTCTCAACTCGGGATACTAATGCTTTTTCTTCATGCATAGGTTCATCATCCTTAATAGAAATAAATCCAATCTCATCATAATCACCATCCTCATCATCATATATACCTTCACTAGCATAATAAAATTCCTTATCCTTTGAGAACTTAGACTTGATAAACTTAGGTTTGTGATTTGAAATTATTGTAGGGCATCTTGATGCAAAATGATCGATCTTGTTACATGAAAAACATTTCAAAGGTAATTTTCCCTCAAACTTACCCTTACCTTTCTTTTCTCTTCTGGAAATCAGTGCAACGATTTCATCTAGCTTTCTTTCTTCTTCATGTATCTGTTCCCATTCATCAGCATAGGATCCAATTTCTTCTCTTAGATCATTACTGCTCGTGCTTGCATTTGCAGGTAAGATTATTTTTCTTTTGTGTATGGTTTCTTTGAATGCTGACTCAACCTTAGGTAAAGTGTCTCCCAATTCTGTGGCTTCATATGTAGTTACCTTGCCAATCAACATCTCTCTGGTGAAGTTCAGTGTCAAAGGTATGATCTCATCTATAGCCTGAACCTTGGTTCTATATGTAGGTGTCAAAGGTCTGAGTATCTTTGCAATCACTTCTTCCTCCCTTTAATTTCCTCCACAGTTCCTAATACTAGTAACTACCTTAGTAATTCTTTGTGCATATGCTTGGATGTTCTCATCTTCTCTCATCTTTAGTGATTCCATCTTTGTCTTCTAGTTCTGTAACTTTGCTTTCTTTGTAAACTTGTCTCCAACATATAGTGCTTCCAGTCTTGACCATATTTCATGTGCAGAGTCCAAGTCCTTTACTTGAGTAAATTCTCCTTCTGATAATGCACTGATTAAATATTCCCTTGCAACCATATTGCATGAGAATAGCTTATTTTGATCTTTGCTATCTCACTCTAATTCATCCTTAGTCATTATGTTTTCCTTCTTCTTTGTTATCATCCAGTAATAAATTCCCACACATAGAAAATGTGTTCTCATATTGTTCTTCCAACTGTCAAATTTTTCAGAGTCAAACTTTGGACTATCCTTCCTGTAGTAAGTCATCTTCAAGATCACCTCAAGCTGTTAAAATTTCTCTCTAAGGACCAATAGCTATGATACCAATTTTTAGGAATAACAGTCCACAAGACAACTAAGAGGGGGGGGGGTGAATCAGTTGTAGTCTAGAATATTAAACTTTATACTTTATAAACCAAATCTACAAATGTAAATGATAACACAATAATAGATAACACCATAACAAAATATTTGTTGTTGAGGAAACCCTGTTATAGGTAAAACCTTGGTGGGAATTAACACCCACAAATAATGTATTGAGAGTATAGTATTCCTATTAAAATATATTAGCCTTGTTAGGATCTTGTTACAACATTACAGTACACATTCCCAGTTAGGAGACAGACCCTATTAGGAGTCAAAGAAAATAGTAGGCTCACTACCAAGGCACACTTCCCAAAGAAGGTTAAATCCACCCTCAAGGATTCACAATCCAAATCAAGCGTATAAATAAAACACACATTCCAACAAACTATCTGATAGAAACTATCTTTGCTTGGTCAGTTCTAATGATGTATCAACTCTACTTTGTATCCAGCAGTCAACAAGCTTCGCATCTTCCACACTCCTCTTTCTTTTCTCTATCACATTTCTCCACAAGAATTTATCTTTCATATATACCCTCTTACAATAATTCATTAGGTCGGCCAATTAAGGCTTTCCATCATACAAATAATTACATAGCCCCTTGCTAAGATACACACGGTATCTATAACAAGTATACAACATTTAAAATCCATTACATATACTTGCAGATTTGCAATTCATGCTCACAATTAATTTCACATGCTACATGTCTGAAGTTGGCTATGGAATAGGTCTTCTCCAAAATACATGCCACAATTTACGCCATTAGTATCCAATCAACAATCAAAATCAACCCATTACTCTATCATATGTTAGATGTCCATCAGTAAGATCAGAAGTTCTAAAATATCTTCACTAGAAAGATATACCCGAAACACAAAGACCTACTCTGTCCACAATCACAGTTACATTCCAGAAAACTAGTCTTCACTAAATCAACTGTAACATCCACAGTAGGTAACATAAATTCAAGAGAACTTATGGATAAGGTCAACATATATTCTTCTGCATAAGTCCAACTTTGATCATTCTGAATCATCTGTACAGTGTCCATAAACTCCATCCATTTAAGTAGCCAGTCTTTTTGTTCATAGAAATATATGTTGACATTAGTGAGAAAATATGAATATCAACAACATGATCAGTAACCAAAACTGATATCATCCAACAAATAAGATATATATGTGCCTCACCCATGCCTTGAGTGCTAGTATAGGATAGGATGAGAGTAAGAGAGGATGTTTGTTTGAGGTCTTAATGATTAGAATCCTTGTCTGTACAAGAGGATTACTGAGCTACATAGAGTCACTTGGGGGCTAGGACTAGTTGGGATACTAGGGTAACTCAAGGGTGGACTTATGTGATGACACTTCACTATATATATCCTAGGTCCCTATGTGAGTATTTGGTACACTTGTTCTGGCCTCTTGATCTTTTATTCTTTAAACCTTGATATCCTCTTGTTACCATTTTATCTAGTGTACCATTGCATTAGTATTTCTTTTTGGTTGTTTCCCATGTGTGTGGGCCCGATGTTATCTCCTTAGCACGATGAGAGTGGAACTTTGGTTCCACAAGGTCGAGTGGTAGTGATTCTTATTACCATTGAGATTTAACATTCATGACTTTGGCTTGGATGATCCTTGTTGCAGATGTACCTTCTTCTTCTTCTTCTTCTTCTTATTCTTCTTCTTTGTTGGAGACTTACTCTTATCTTTCTTATGATGTATACTTATATCACCATATGAATTGTGATATTCTTGGATATTGTATTATACTTTGTATTGAGTTTTATTACATACCATGTGACTTGTGTAGTGGATGTTGGTTCATTATGTATACCTTATGATATCAGTTGTATATAGGTTTCATTTATGAGATGATGTTCTTATTATTCATTTTCATTATATGGAGATTGTATATTGTTTATTTTATTTAGTATATTAGTTAACTTACATAATTCTACATCATGGAACCCTTAGGATTCTTAATCTATAAATTAGTTACATTTATGAGTATGCATTAGCTTATTTTATATTGCTTCCGCATTGTTATTCATTATCAATTGTAAACTCTTAATAAAAAAAATATTCTATTAATTTAGTTTCATGTTTACGGTTAATTTCTCTTGGGTTCCTTGGTAGGGTGTTACACACACACACACACACACACACACACACACACACACACACACACACACACACACACAGAGAGAGAGAGAGAGAGAGAGAGAGAGAGAGAGAGAGAGAGAGAGAAAANCACACACACACACACACACACACACACACACACACACACACACACACACACACACACACAGAGAGAGAGAGAGAGAGAGAGAGAGAGAGAGAGAGAGAGAGAGAGTAAATATTATATAGATACAATAAGTGAGAAAAAAGGGAAACATGAACCAAATTTTTGAGACCCGATTAATTATTGAGTGTGGTAATATGTAACATGGACAATAATTTAGTTGGTTGTTTCTTTTAATTTAGGCCAATTATTGATATGTTTAGGAATTGGGTCTCTCAGATATGGAAACTTAAGGGAAGTAATTTAATTGGTGTAATTCCTAGTGCCTTGTTCCTTTTTAAATTCATGATAGTGGAGGACATGACTACCATTTTTGTCAAGATCATTGACCTATGGGATACACCTTCTCTCCCTTTAGAAATGGAAGTTGATCTTTAACCCTGTTGTTGATCTCACTTGAACAACCCTTGACTGGGTTTGAATTTTGGGTCTCTTCCTTTAATTCTAGGATGAATATATATTTTTAGTGGATTGGAAGCACTTTTGGCAACTACATCTCTACAGATAAAGTCACTAAGGAAAAGTCAAGGTTACTATTTACCCATTTTTGTGTTAATGTGGTTGTTAATAAAACTCTCCCCAATTGTATTACCCTGCAGTCTAAACTAGGGAAGTGGACACAAAAACTCATGGTATATGCAAATGTCATTGACTTCAGTAAAAAATGTAATAACTAGGCCATGTGATCTCTTATTATAAATCACCTCAAAAGGAGAAACAAAGGATAAAATATATCTCTACTTCCCCTCTTAGAGTCATTGTGCCCCCAGAGGTTGAAGGCTCTAATTCCAAAAATGAGTATACCTTCATAAATGGATTGAAAAACATATTAGAAACCCCTAAGAAAGTCAACCAGGTGAAGGAGCCAACTATTACTTTGGACCAACCCTCTACACTAGAGGAAGGGGGAATAACCCCTTATTTTAGTGTCTCATCTCAGCCATAAGATATCCTTGACCCTCTTGGTAAAAATGGTGTTGATACCTTTTGTAAACCTCTAATCATACCCCACATATAAGAAAAACCTTCTCATCACTATGCACATCAATTAGCATCCCGATGGGTAATGATGGATTGATGATATAAAAAAGGATTAAAAAAAAAGAAGGTTGATGTTGGTGTTGGTATGTGGTGACTGATCATGCAAATATTGTACACTTGTCAAGCATTTTTGGTTTACTTGTCAAACATTTTTTAGGTTAATTTGTTAACTGACCTTTGATAACTTACATTGGTAAACTTCCTAAAAGGCTTATAAATAAGTGGCGACATAATGTAAAATTATCAAATTGTAATTTTCTCTTCGTTGGATAATAAAATAAGTGGACAGTTGTTTCTTTGGTGGATGTAGCCCATATTGGGTGAACCACGTTAAATCTCTATGTTATTTGTTTTTTTTTCTTCTGTATTTTTGCATTATCTTAATATTGTGTGTTGCTCATATCTACCAAAAACCTAAAATATGGTATTAGAGCGATGTATATTTCACTAATTTGGAAAGAAATCTTAGATTTGAGTGGGAGAAATGGTAGAGGAAGCAAGGCTTAAGGTTTATAAATTCACAGCCAAAACTATCAGCTATGGAAGATGAAAATGGTATGTTATTTATATCCGAAGGATCTTTATTTAGTATTTGGTGGAAAAGCAAAGAATTCAGTCACTATTTCAAATAGACAATGGCAAGTTATTGATAGGAAGACACTAGGATCAATACAGTTGTGTTTAGAATCATTGGTGGCTTTTAATATAGAAAAATAAACAACCGGGGATCTAATTAATGCATTAGCCAAACTATATGAGAAACCCTTAGCCTCAAATAAGTTATTTATTATGAAACATTTATTTAATATGGAGATTCTTGATGGTGGGTCTATTAGTGATAATTTGAATGAGTTTAGCATGGTTTCTAGTCATCTAAATTCTGTAAAAGTAAATTTTGATGATAAGGTTAGGGATCTTCTAATTTTATGCCCATTGCCTAAAAGATGGAATGGCTTGGTCATGGTTGTAAGTAACTATATCTTTGGTTCAAACACTTTAAAGTTTGATGATGTTGTTGGTATTATTGTTTGCAAGGAAATTCAATAGAAGAGCATAGGTGAGACATCACATAACCCTTTGACTATTGAGAATAGGGAATGATAGAGTGAAAGAGGAAAGAAAATGTAATCATGGGAAATCTAGAAAGGGTAGATCCAAATCTAGGGTAAATGTTGAGTGCTGACATTGTGGAAAGAAAGGACATCTGAAGAAATATTGTTGGTCTCGAAAGGGAAAAAAAGGGGATGGACAACAAGAAAATAACAAGGAACCAAATATAGTTGGTGTTGTGTTACAATATGCTTGGATTATTTCTTTGGATAATATTACTGATTCTTGGGTTTTAGATTCAAGGGCTTCTTTTCATGCCATGCCCCATACAAAATATTTTCTATACTATGTTCAAGGTGATTTTGGATTGGTTTATTTAGGTGATGATGAACCATGCATTATTTTTGGAAAGGGAAATATATAGATAAAATTACCAAATGGTAATCAATGGATACTAAAAGAGGTGAGATATGTTACTAATTTGAGAATAAATTTAATATCAACATGACAACTATGACATGAAGGTTGCATAGTTATATTCACACAAAATTCATGGAAGGTTAGTAAAGGCTCATGGATAATAACAAAAGTGGAAAAGGTAGGTACATTGTATGTATGTACTATTAATATTGATTATTCTATTTTCCTAGCTTCCAAAGGAGCATATACAACTCTATGGAACAGTCAACTTGGGCACATGAGTGAGAAAGGGATGAAGCTTCTCCATTGTAAGAATTTATTACTAGGTTTGAAACAAGTTGATTTGGGTTTTTGTAAAAAATGTGTTCATAGAAAACAAAAGAGAGTCAAATTTATTAGAGTTGGGAAGGAAAGGAAGAGTTAAAATTTATAGAATGTACAGTCATATATATGGGGACCAACTCAAGTATCATCTCTTGGTGGATCTTATTATTATGTTACTTTTATTGATGATGCAACTAGGGAACCTTGGGTTTATTTCATTTCAATAAAATGTGATGTATTTGAAGAAATAGAAATCTTGAGTTGATAATGAGACAAGAAACAAGTTGAAGTGTCTCGGATCAGATAATGGAGATGGATTTTATAGAAGCAAGTTTGATACTATAGGATTCATAGACAAAGAAAATTAATATAATACCAAAAGAAAATGGTGTGTCTTAAAGGATGATTGGAATTATCATGGATCATTCAAGGAGAATGAGATTTCATGAAAGATGTTGTGGATATTGTTGTTTAATTAATAAACAAAGGTCATTTAAGTTCCTTAGATAGTGGTATTCCAAAGGAGGCATGGACAGGGAAAAAGGTAAACTAATATTTTCTAAAAACTTTTGGTTGTGAAGCATTTATCCATATTGATATGGAAAATTGATCAAAGCTTAAGGAAAAATATAATAAGTGTACTTTTATTGGATATGGAGTTAATAATTTTGGTTATTGCTAATGCAATTTTGAGAATAACAAAATCATTAGGAGTAGATATGTCATATTCAATGAAAATTTCATGTACAAATATTAGATACATGGAGATAAGAAAGAAGAGGAACACATATAATCCATAGTGCTTGATGAAATCTCAATAAATGTAGTACCACCAATGCCAAAAGATATTGAACAACTAGAACCACAAAAATATCTTCAAACTCCATTAATAAGATCTTCCAAGATAAGTAGACCTCCTGAATGATATTGTCCTTAAATATATTATATATTATTGAATGATTTAGGTGAACTAGAAATTTATGTAGAAGTAATGTAGGTTGAAACCAAAAATAAGTGGAAGTGGGGAATTAAAGATTAGATGGATTCCTTGATACAAAATAAAACCTGGGAGTTAGAAGAATTTTTTGAACGTAAATGATCATTTCCTAACAAATGGATTTACAAGTTAAAGGAAGAACATGGAGGCAAGGAAAGATACAAGGCCATACTTGTGGTAAAAGTTTATGCATAGAAAAAAGGTATTGATTTCGATGAAATATTTTCTCTTGTTGTTAAGATGACTTTAATTCAAACTATTCTAGGTATTGTTGCTAAAAAAAATTTACATCTGGAATAATTGGATGTCAAGATAACTTTTCTCCATCGAAATTTAGAGGAAGATATTTATATGTAGTAGTCACAAGGATATGAGGTCAAAGATAAGGAGGGCTTGGTGTGTGAGTTTAAGAAGAGCTTGTATGGGCTGAAATAAGCACCTCAACAATATAGTATTTAAAATTTGATAGTTTATGGCTAAACAAGGTTATAACAGATGCCATTCTACTCAAAGTGTTTATTTTAAAAGATTGGATAATGGTAGCTATATATTATCTTATTATTATATTTGATGATATTATTGTTTTCGGGTCTAATATGCCACATATAAATAACCTTAAATAGAAATTAGAACAATCATTTTATATGAAGGATTTGGGTGTAGCAAAACAAATTCTTGGTATGAGATTAACTAGGGATAGGAAATATCACACATTAACATTATATAAGAGTGATTACATAGAAAATATGTAGAAAAAATTTCAGATGCAAGATGCAAAAATAGTTAGTACACCTTTTCCTAATCATTTTTAATTTTCCAAAGAGATGAGCCCCAAGACACCAGAGGACAGAGTATATGTCTAAGGTTTCATACTCTTATATAGTTGGTAACTTGATATATATCATGGTGTGTACAAAGTTAGATATTTCACATGTAGTGGGATTTGTCATAAGGTATATGAACAATCCTAGAAAAGACCATTGGAATGCAATAAAGTGGATTCTCAAGTATTTGAGAGGTACAAAAACTCAGTCCTTATGTTTTGGAGGCTTTCATTCCAATTTACAAGGCTATGTTGATTTAGTTTTAGAAAGAGATATTCATAGAAGGAGGAGCACTATAGGGCATTATTTTATCATAGGTAGCATAACATTCAACTGGATTTGTAGATAGCAAAAGGTCATAGAACTTTCAAAAGCAAAAGTAGAATATTTTTCTACTACAGAGGCTAGTAAGGAGATTATTTGGTAACAATTTTTTATTGAGGAACTGGGAAAGAAAAAAGAGAATAGAAGGTTATGCAGTGACAATTAGAGTGTGATTTTTATTATAAAACTCTGCTCTTCACTCTAAGACCAAACACATATAGCTTCGGTACAATTTCATAGCTCAGTTTTAGAGAATGGCCAATTGAAGTTGAAGAAGATACAAACTAGAAAAAATCCTCTAGTTATGTTGAACAAGGTATTAACTCAAGAGAAAATGACTTATTGCTCGATTTATATTGGTCTTTTAGAAGGATACTCATGGAATTCAAAAATAGTCAAGTCCAGGTGCATCAATCTAGTGGGAGATACAAGGGCAGTAGTGTTGCTATAGGATTAGTCTCTATGTGGGATATTGTTATGGATCCTTATTAATCTCCAAGTGGTAGATTTTTAATATGTGGTGACTTATCATGCAAATATTGTACACTCATCAAGCATTTTTGGATAAATTGTCAAGCATTTTTTAGGTTAATTTGTTAATTAACCTTTGATAACTGACATTGGTAAACCACATAAAAGACCTATAAATAATTGGTAGTGTAATGTGAAATTATCATATTGTAATTTTCTCTTCTCTAGAGAAAAAATAATTAGATGATTATTTCTTTAGTGGATGTAACACATATTGGGTAAACCACGTTAAATAGTTTTGTTATTTGTTTTTTGTCTTCTATATTTTTGCATTGTCTTAATATTTTTTGTTGCTCATATTTTCCTAAACCTTAATAGTTTGGGATGAAACCAAGGTTGGTTAGCCATTAAAACAAGTCACTAGACAAAGAAAAGATAGAAGAGATATTTCCAATGACATTCTACAACCAAGACAAATAAATGAAGTTCCTCTCATGAAAAATGAGGAAGTTGAATGGCCCCCAAAATAATTTTCCTTAAAGAATTGTATTCTAGAAAATGGGATTAATTTTCTTCTTCTTCAAGAAATAAAGATGAAAAATTCCTCTTTCAGTACTCTTATAAGGGTTTTGTTGTCAAGATCTTACTTTTTCATGACTGGAGATAATGGTGCTTTTGGTGGTATTTCCACCTTGTGGAATATATAGATTATTGATGGGTAACTTATCTCCTCGAATCAAAAATTTTTTATTATAAAACTTGCATCCAATGGCCACACTTGGTGTATGGATAATGTATATTCACCAAAATGCCACACTAGTAGGAAAAAGGTTCAAGATGAGATCTCATCCTTTATTCAACAACTCACACCCACATTGGCTCCTTGTTGGCGATTTCAACTCTATGCTTTTCCCCTCGAGAAATATGGATGGTCTATTGGACTATATCGATAGTATGCTAGACTTATCAAACTTTAATAATATAAATGTCTTGGTTGACATTGAATTAAAAAGATAAATCTTCACCTAGTCATACCATAAGAAAAGCATGATTCTCACTTAAATTAGGCTTGACATATTCCTCTTTTCTACTTATTGGGACATAGGATTCAACTCATTATTGACTAACCTCCCCTAAACTATGTCTAATCATAAACCCATCCTTTTGGAGTGGAAGAATAGGTTGCGAAAGGGACATAGACATTTTCTCTATGAGATCATGTAGAATACCCACCCTAATTTCCATACTTGCATTTAAGAAAGGATGGGAGTCACTTGCATTGGGGGCCCCAATATATTGTCATGTTCAAAAACTAAACTTTGTTAAAAGGAATGTAAAGGGTTGGAACAAATTTAAATTTTGGGATATTTTTTAGAAGAAAAAAGTAATCTACATGAAGTTGATCTCTATTCAGAAACATATGGCCCGTGATGACCTTCCAATGAAAAATCATGAAGAATAGGAAGTCTCAAGTTTCAAATGGAAAATAATCATGTATAGGGAGGAAATTTTTCAGAAACAAAGGTCCCAGATCCAATGGTTGAAAGAAGGGGATCAAAACTCATCTTTCTTTCACCACCCAACTAGCGCACGTAAGAAGAGGAATACCATCTTTAGCCTTAGAAATAAATATAATGAGATTATTATGGATGATTCTAAGTTCGGTCTTATGGCATTAGATTATTTTTTCAATGTCTTCAAAGAAGATATTTATGTTGTTGATAGAACTTTGGAAGCCCAATCGCTAGACTGCCTCCCAAGAGTTGTTAATAAAATTGACAATATGCAATTTATGGTCTCAGTTACTTTGGAAGAAGTAAGGAATGATAACTTCTCTATGGGTGCTTTCAATGCCCTGATATTGGATGGTTTTTCTCTATCTCTTTTTAAGGAAGTCTGAGACATTTTTCACCCAGACATGATTGTAGCTACTAGAGACTTCTTCAGAATGAGAAAAATACTTAATGAACTAAATAGTGCTTTCATTGCACTAATACCTAAGATTAAGGCTCCTCTTTCTCTACATGAATTTAGATCAATAAACTTGTGTAATACAGCTTACAAAAAAAATTCTAAAGTCTTGGTGAATGGGATAAAACCCATGCTAGACAACTTGACTAATTGTAACTAGAATGGTTTTGTCCCTAGGAGGCAAATCCTTGACACTGACATGGCTACTAATGAATTTTTCCACTCCATGGATAAATGTAGGAAGTTGAGGATGGATTTTTATTGGACACCTCCAAAGAGTATAATAGGTTCAAATGGGACTTCATTTTCAAAGTTCTTGAAAGGTTTGGTTTTGACAAGAAAGTGATTGCCCTTATCAAGGAATGTGTGACCATCATCTATTATTTTGCCTTGGTCAATGGTGTACCTAGGGATTTCCTGGTGCCACTAGAGGTATCATACAAGGGAATCCCTTTTACCCATACCTATTTATTATTTTGGTAGAACTTTTAGGATTAAACTTAATATGTATGATAAAAGAGGGTAAACTCCTTGGCGTGTGTCCTGCTTCCACCCTGCCTCCTGTTGTTCTGCAATAATTTTTTGATGACACCATCATGTTTGGTATGGATTCAATTCTTGAAGATAGATATTTTAAATGATTCCATAGATAATATGCATTTGATTCGAGACAAAACATTAATTATATTAAAATAAAATTGTATTTCTTCTAAACCTTTGAGAGTCTATAGAATATAATTAGGAATATTCTAGGCTACCAATGTGCAAATCTCCTTGATACTTATCTTGGGATTCCACTGTAAGGCCCACCCCATTTCCACCTTTCCCTCAACACTTCGATGTCGAAGGATTAAGGGTGTTGTAGTATCTGGATGACTGGTAAATCCCTAACAGATTTGTACCTTGGGATAGAAATATCTATTGTACCTTCATGTCAGTACCTATTTTAGTGTCGCAATGACAAAAGTGATATCTCTAGGTTGTTAATTGTGTAAGTGAATCTTGGATGTAGTATGTTACCCTGCGGATCATAGATCCAACTAGA
>MU227340.1:4350958-4382495 GCA_018584345.1 Thuja plicata | reverse complement strand
TCGATACCATCCAGCATCATATGGTTACAACATTGTTGAGGTTGATCGCCAGAGTCTTTTGTGACCACGTCGTTGAATCCTCTTTCCCGCAACTTCAACGTGGAACTTTTCACTTTAAAAAAAAAAATTTGTTGATTGTGTTTTGACCCGAACTTTTGGGCATCACATCCACTTACAGTTAAAGAGTTCTTCAAAATATTTTGGAACTTCACACTTAAGAGAACATAACATAAGTTAGCTATATGGAGAGACAAACTTCTAAGTAGTGCTGGTAAATTGCAACTTCCAAAGACTTCTTTGCAAGGGATTCCTATTCAATTTATTTATCTCTTTTGAATCTCGAACTCTATGGATGAAAAGATTGAGATAATTTAAAGTAATTTTCTTAAGGTCAAATTTGGAGGAAAAGAAGTGGATGACCCTAGTCAACTAGGACTATATTTTCCAGCCAAAGATAATGGGAGGATTGAACATTAAGAAACTCTCATGCCTTAATAAAGACCTTCCCATGAAGGTTGGTTGGACTTTTACCTAGCACAAATCCACTTCGTGTGACATCATGTTTGCAAAATACCTCAACAAGGAAAGGTTCTACCATGTCCTTACTATGCAGGGGCTCCTCAGTAGGTCCATAATATGGAATAGAAATATTTATTGTAGGAATGTGTTATTGGAACTCCAAAAGTCCAGGTAAATTTTGAATATACTAAAAATTTCCCTAAGTGTAAGTTTCTTCCCTAAAAATCTTTTATGAGAGGTCAAGTTTGGATGCTTGTAAAAGGAAGCCTGATGATTTTCATGAGATACTACTTGGGGAGTCGGTTCAACACCTTTCATTTAGAAAGTAAAATGGGTTCTAGCTCTCAGTTTTTAGTATTGACATGTTTTGGTGGTAGTCATTTGGAGGTGGCTACACAGATCTACATTTTTGCACTTATTCAAATTTTCCTGAGTGACCCACTTTGAAGGATTGTATCTAATGCATGGTTGTTAAATAATGACATAAGGGTTTTTGAATTGTTTTTTAGGCATGAAAGTGAGTCTTCTTGTCCATTTGTAGACACCTATGAGCTCATTTGATAACTTTACCCAATCTATTATGTTTGCATTTTATTCATTTTTTGTAAGTGTGAAAATGCAAATTTCTAAGTAGCCTACTTTGAGCTCCCACAAGTTGTATCTAGTTCAAGACCTTGAATAATTAAGTTTCCCCTTGCATTGAAAACATGAAATTTTACCTTACTAAATATTTTTAGACTCAGACCAATCCAGTTGTCCACTTTGCTTAGCTGATTCCAAATCCAGTTTTTACATTTTCATTGTGTTTAAATTTAGAAAGTTGTAAATTGCCGACTTTGCAGATTAATACCATTTTATTAGTCAATTTTCAGAGCAAGTTGATGGTAGATTCATATTCCTTGTGTGAAGGTAAATCCATGTTCAGAGGTTCAGACTTTGAGGGTCCTTTTTGATGGGTTTGCAGAATCAAAATCAACAACAATTTATGCAGATTTACAATGTAGACAAGATCATTTTGCAGAGTTGTTTTTAAAGGGTTGTAGTTTCATATCAGATGTTTTCCTTAGGATGCCAGTTATGGATTCATACTCTTTGCAAATAAATGTACTACTAGGATTAGTGGGTAAATATTAGAGCATGTTTTGGTATTTTTGCATAGTCTAGTCCTAATGAAATTTTTGTTGTTTTAACATTTGTACTTGCACAGTATTTTGGTATTGCCAAGTTTGATCAGCTATCTTGCACATGGAGTAAGATCCGGAGAAGCCATTTTGTGTGCATACTAAATATGTTACAAGGAATCACTATGCCAAGTGATGGATCATCAGGAGTTGATCCAGTATCTTTCCAGCATTTTGGGTAGGGTTTGTATGTGTTTGAATGTTGTTGGTTACAAAATAATTGAGGCTGCTCACTTTGAATGTTATTATCTTTTGGTCCTAATTTTTTCAAGCTAATACAATTGACAACCATGCTTAGATGTTGGAGGTAAGTGGGTTTTCCATTCCTCATATTTGCAGAGGTTCTTCTAGTCAGTTTTTAAGGCCAGATCTAGAGGCCAGTTGTCATTAATGTGATCAATCTAAAGAAATGTTAAAAAATGATTGTAAAAGCCACTAGTTTGATACTTTATGGTCAAATTACACAATGTTTTATAATTATAATGTGAAAGTATGGACAAGAGGCATCAGGTGCAAGGAAGATTTAAAATAATACAAATAACAATATTGCTACAAAGAAGTGGATTCATTGGAAGAGAATATGGTAGCTATAATAACTAAAAACTTTTGGTTTACAGTAACCACTACCTTGCACATGTCTTGCAATCATTGCATTCCACCGGGATGACCTCTACTTAGCATTATGTCAAATAGTTCGCATGTTAGAGTTGTGCTTCAATGTCAATTGCATTCTCATGAGGATAACTTATAGCTACATCATCTGAGAACATTCCAACATATTTTATGTTATGAATGGATGTCCATACCATTTTATGAAAGTTTCCATTACAACATGAGAAGGGAGGATGTCTGTAAGGTCACGGAATCTGGCTTTTACCAGAAAATCACATTTACTTTAAAGTTTCTAAAGCCTTATCAAAAAATACATTGGTTGAAACTCTTGTAATCATTACATTAGATGTGGAAACATGTCTTTGAGGAACTCCATCAAAAAATTTAGAGAATGAAGTCCGTGATAATATGAGAAGATGCATGTGCTAATTACAAAGGGGATTTTAAAACATACATTATGCAATTTGCAGATGTAATGTGAAAAGTCGGCACAAAGTATAAGTTGTTTTAAAAAAAAAAAAAAATGCAGATTACAAATACAGAGGTGTCTATATAAATCACTAAGGAGAAGTTTTAAACATTAATAAAACTCTAAATTGTAATCCTTTTAATGATTGTAAGACCCCACGCATCATTAAGGAAGCTTTCCAAAAACACTTAAAACATAAAATGTATGCTGTGTTAAAAGCACTGGAGGATTGTGAAACCTTGAAGAGACCCAGTGCAGCACATGGAGGACCTTCCCAAACATTCAAAACATGCCAAATAAAAATTAAAAGAGTAGATTATTAAAAAAATGTGTAGTTAGTGGAGGATCTAGTGCAGGATACAAGGCAAAACATGTTAAAATTCACAAACAAAGTGTTGCATGGGAGTTTAAATGTCTTGCGCAAGTCAAATGTAACAAATTCTAGACAGTCCACACGCGGGCATTAAAAGAAAAAGGGAATTGAAGTAAAGCCAACGCAAAACATAGGGGATACATTAAAAAGAAAAGCATTGCAAAATGGAAGCATAGACAAGTATATGAACTGTTTGACAAGTGCCTAATAGGAGGTAGTCCAGTGTATGGAGTTTCAAATTCATTACAGTAATGCTTGTGCAGACAACCAATAATTCCAATGCAGAAGCCCATGCAGCAAGTTGGGGGCATTAAAATAGAACTTTTAATTGCAAATGTATTTACCAGGTGTAAATCATTCAGAGTCTACGTAGTTAAATAAAGGAGGTTTTAAATTTTTAAAATAATGCAAATGGAAGGTCTATTGCCACATACACTGCACAAAGCATGTGAGAGGCTACACAGAGTTTCAAGGGAAAATGTTGTGCATGTTTTACAAACAAAAAACATTGATGAAATTCATGCAAGGTGATGAAAACAAAATCCTACGTAAACACCAAGGTATTATTATCCTGCGCAGATTTGGGGGGATAGAAAATAACAATTGATAGGTATTTTAAGCTGTGCAGGAGACAAGATGGAAGCCCATATAACTTTTGAATATTTTTTTCTAAACATTTAAAATAGACAAATACATATGGCAATTGTTTAGTGCTAGCGTAGAAGCCAAATGGGGTTGTTGTGCATAAATTTTTTTAGAAGAACATGCAACCAATGAAAAAAAATAGTACAGAGCGAACATATGGAAATAGAAAGGGGTTTTTGTTTTTAGACCAAGGCAAAACCATGCAGGTATAGAAAGAGGCTTGAAAAATTGAATAATTTAATGTGTATTATCCCACATTCAGTAGTTGAGAATTTTTTTTGGTCTTTTTATATGAAAACACTTACATTGCATTGTAAGTAAGTATAAGGTAAGAAAATGATGGTGTTTATGAAATGTGGATTCATTTAACATAAAATACCTTACATTTAAATATGTTACTATGGGGGTAAATAATATGCTCTCCTTCTATCCTTAGATATGCAAATGAAAGATCCAAGTTGACTAACCCAAAAGGAAGGATCAATGCATAAATGAATCAACCATTTGGAAACAAGAATAAGGAAGGAAGATCTTAAGTACCTAGTTTGATTTGTTTTTTTTATTTGAATGTATTTTAAATTTAAATAGATTGATAACCTTAATTGAATTGAATAGAAGAATTGCACTAACCTTGAAATATTGTAGATCTAAAGAATGTTGTTTTCTGAAGCCTGTGTTGAGTTTCTAGAAAATCTGAGACCAGATCTGGAATAGAAATGATGAGACAGACAAAACCTAGAAATATTTTTCTATTCTGAGATAGTTTTGATTTGTACCCTCAATTCAATGTCACCATTGGCTAGAATTTTTGATTGCACCCTAGGGAAGAATTGACCTACAAAGTCTCAGACTGAAATTCTATTTTTGGTTCCCAAAAATTTGCTGAAAAGGGTATCCGAATCTTAGTCTTGATCTGTTGTTCTAAACCCATACCTACAAGAAAAATGGTTTATTTTTTGGGGGGAGGGGTTTGCCTTGGTCAAACCCCAATTTTGGAATTAACCTCAAATATATAATTGAAATTGCAGAAATAAACAAAGTAAATGAAACAATTCACCTTGTTCATGTAAAATTCCTTGTGGAGGATTTGAATCCTCGAATCCAAAAGTATGGATGCACCAAATAGATGTAGAATGTAGAATGTTGGATGTCTTCAATCAATTCCTTGTAGATCTTCAACACCAATATTGAATGGGTTCTTGAATTGGAAGAGGCTTGGAGGAATGTGGATGGAGAAATCTTCAACAAGAGGGCTCCATGGAGCTTGAATCCTTCAATGGCCACCAATGGATCTCCTTAATGAAAATGAGTGCTTGAGAAGTTCTTGAGAATGGATGAATGCTTCAATGGCTACTTGGCTTGCTTCAAATATTTATTCTTCACCTTTGGATCTCACTCTTCAAGTCTTGAAAGTTTTATTATTCTTGATTATGCTTAGCTTCTTAATGGTTAGAGAAAATGAGAGGAGAAAGTTTCCTTTTATATGAAATTAGGGAACACTATTCTAGAGAGACTGACATAGGAGAATTAAATTCTATTTGGACCCATGACCCTCGAAGAGGATGTATATTAAATATAATTTAGGATTTTTTTTTCCTGAAGTCTGAAACAATTGACCCAGAAGGGGGAATTAACTTTTTCCAAAGACCAACATACAAAAACCCTGAGATTCTAAAATTTGAACCCTGAGCATGGAAAAGGTTGATTTCCTAGGTCAAGGTCAAGGTCAAGGCTAACCTTGACCCAAACAGGTTGACCTTGACCCTGAGGTCAAAGTCCTAGTTTCTTAATCTGGGGTGCCATAAATAGGTTGGAAAAATTGGAAATGGGACATAATAGGGAGATAAAGCCAGATCAAAGTCAGGAACCCATTCAAGGTGCTTGACATGACCCCAAACCACTTACTTAGAAGGCTAAACCAGTCTACCATGGAAGTGCTTCCATTTTCCAACTATACATTTAGCCCCCACTTAAGCAAGAGTATGGAGTCAATACAAACTCTTGGTAAAGGAGAGAATAAAGAATAGATAATATTATTGGAATCACAAGGGACAAATAAATCCTCAAGCCCCCAAGGGACTTAAGTATTTATCAACCCTAAGATCACAATAAGAGAGACCGCCAATTAAGGAAAAGAGAGAGAGAGGGTATGGTTACCTCTCCCAATGAGAACTTATGTCCCATTGTGGACCATACAAGGAAAAAGTGTAACTGGAAGGATGGAGTTGAACCACCTAGTGAATGTGGCTACTCACTAGTCAACCCATCAGGGAGATCCATTCTTAAGGACACCTTCCAACCTTAAGGGATCAAAGAATTATATATTGAAACTAGAGGGATCAAGAAATCTGTGTAAATTTAAATTGGAGGGATCAAGAGATCTTAAAAACTAAAATGTAAATACTTTAAGGATTAGTCTTTAATCCATAAAGGGAAAATTTTTTAAGTTTTGAAAATATTTTGAACCTGTGTGTGTGCAAAAAGTAAGTAGAGTGTATGCCCCGATGTTAAAGTCATTGCTAATACTTTAAAAGGAGCTATGGCTTGTGCGTAAACATAGACAACTCTACTAATTACGTTTCCACTATGAGAGGCCCCAAAAAGAAGATAACTCAATACAAATATCACATAAACATACAAAGAATGCATAAGGGATCTACCTATTGTGGGGTCAGTATGATCATAAGATAACATGTACATATAGATATGATATTATTGCAAATGAGTTGATATCATTCCCCAAAGAAAGTAGAACTACAATCACAATGGAGGAAATAAAACTCAAGAGTTACGAAGAAGAGTCTTTTCCGACCACAACATGGAGACCAAAAAGAAACAGTGCTACCATGTCACAGATCCAAGAAAACTGCACAAGGAAAAAATTTACGAACAATAGAAAAAGTATAACATAACATGAAAATAATATATAGAAGAATATAGATACATATAGAGGAATTATATAATAGGTTTGATTCCTTTATAACCTTGCACCAAAAAAGTAACAAGGGTCATATAAAAGAGTCTAACAAACATTTAGCAGACACATTACGGGAGAAGCACAGTACAAAATACAAATACAAAGATGGCTACCCTGAAGGGTAAGCCAATCAAGCACATCACCTACTCTCCCCATATTAGTTTATATCATTTAGGAAAGGTGGGAAACTCTCAAGAGGGACTATATCCAATACAGTAGGAATAATAGCCAGTTCCAAACAAGGATGCTCCTAAGAATCACGTTGCTCGATACTAGGTGTAATTGTCAATTGAGTTGAAAGAATATAAGGTAAATTAGTATCAAGATCAATGGTCTCATATTCATCACTAAGATCAATAGGATCATCTAAATTATCTTCCTCATCAAGATTAATTAAAATGGGATCTAAGATGCGAATAGGATCATCATACTCATTCATCTTAACATCATTGTGAATATTAACTTCTTCCAACACATTAGTCATAGGTTGATCGAAAGAAGGTAAAGAATTTTGAAGAAGAGAAGCATGGGACCTAGAATTATCTCTATGCTTCTTATGATGTTCATTATCATATTTATTACATTTTTCTTTGTTTGACACGTGGAGAACTAGGAGGAATAACCACTAATTCCTTCGTAGGCTCTATAAGAGGATTGGTAGAATTCATAGTAGGCTGAGAAGAAACACTGGGAGGTTGAGTAATAGAGTTAGTAGTAATGGATAAAGGAGGTATAGAGGGAATGGGAAAAATACCACGGTTAAGATCTATCCAAGGCATTCTTAACTCGACAAGATTGCAATTTTTATAGGCTTGATATGAATAAAAAAGGTTGTTAGGGTGAGGAGGACATGAATTAGGTAATGAGGGACAAAATAAATAAAGAGTAGCACAATCTCTAGGCCTAGAAGGTTGATATAAACTATGATTAATCATTTTTACTTCTCCATTATGAATGAACTTAAGACATTTATGAATAGGAGAAGAAATAGAATGCATAGAAGTTATCCAAGGAAAACCAAATTTGACTTGAAATTGATTAGATCTAGGAACAATAATGAAGGTAGTATCTACAACCTTGCCACAAAGTTCAACGGGCAAGTTAATAGAACCAAGTTCAGGATAGAGAAAACCATTACAATTTTGGATCCATGCATCTGATGGATCATAACAATCACGTTGTAGGATTTTAATAAAAATATTTTTCTTAGTAGTGACATTGATTAAATATGTGGGATAAACAAGACAACCATGCGTAGGTATCTTAGCAATCCTAGCATAAAAATAAAGGGGACCATCAGGAGCCTTAATGGTCTGAGAATCATCAAAGGTAATTGAGAGTTCCTGAGGTTGTTAATCTTGAATTTGTTTTTAAGGTTTAGATGGAACTTGAAGTTGAGGTGGAGGTGAAGGATCTTGAACAATAGGTTTAGATTCAAAAACTCTCTCCACATGATTAACAATGTGATTAAGATCATCCATCTTTGAATAGTAAATGACATCTATAGAAGATGGTTGAGTGATATTATTAGGATCATGTGTAGGTAGAGGATTTGTGTAGATTTTAAGGTTTTGATTAGGAACAGAGACAAATTTATTCTCATTACCACCAAAATTATCAATATATAAGGCATTAGTGTAAATTAAGTCTTGAACTTTATGCTTTAGAGAAAAGCATTTTTCAGTATCATGGCCATTCTGGCGATGGTATTGGAAAAAACCTTTAGAATCAAAGGATTTTGAAGCTATGGTAATAGGAAGGAGAGGTAAAATAGGAGGTAAGGTAATTATATTAGCACTTAACAACCTACTCATAATATAATGTAAAGATTTAGAGAGAAGATTAAGCATACAATTCATACAGAAGGCAGTGGATGCAGAAGTGGCATTGTGAGATGCAACAACAAATTGATCAGCATTTGCATTCATTTATTTATTAATCTTGATGTATTTTTTAGGTTTCTAAAATTTATTAGGATTAGGAGCATTATCACTCTTATCAACTGGAACAGGAGCCATTGGAGTGTTGCTCTCAAATTGACTCACTAGTAATTGATAATGATGAAGTGATGCACAAAGTTGTTGAGAAGAGGTAAATTCAATAAGTAGAAAATTATCTCTAATATCCTTTTGTAAATTTGAAATAAACATGTGTTGAATATCAATATCAAGAACAAGATAAGAAATTTGTGCATACAAATGCTTAAGTCTACCAATGAAATCAGTCAATTTCTCCTTAATGTTTTTTTTACAATGCATTAAATAAGTTAAGGAAACTTGCGGACCAATGTTATTTTGAAATTTTTGAATGAAGGTATAAGAAATTTTAGGATAAGAATCAATGGAATAAGGAGGTAAAGAACAATACCACTGCAAATTCTTATCATGAAAGGTTCTAGAAAATAGTTTAGCTAATATCCTATGATCATGAGCATAATCACTACAAAGGATTTGAAATGTTTTAACATGAGTAATAGGATCACCTTTACCATTTTAAATCTCTAGACTAGGCATATCGGCTTGTTGAGGAACATTATCATGAATAATTTCTAAGGATAAGGGACTACCCATGTCACCTATAGGAATGATAAACTTAGATTGAGCTAAGGATGCAAGTTATTGTTGTAAAGATGACACAGTCTGAGCCAAACTAGTAATTGTGGAATCATTAGAAGACATAGGTGGCATAGAAACATTAGGAACACTAGGATAATTGTAGGAAGAAATAGGAATAGAAGATACAAACAATGGAACATTTGGAACCATAGTTGGAAGGGGATTAGTATAAGTAAAAGGTACACTATGGTATGAAGGTTGTGAGGTAGATAGAGATACCGGTGGAAACTCATAGGAATAGATGAAATTGGGAGAGATGTAGTCATCAAAGGAGGAGTATAAGTAGGAATTCTAGGTAAAGGAATAGAAGAAGGTCCCTCATTAGTGATAGGAGGAGTTAATCCTAGATCTTGAGCTTCTTGTGCTAAATTTTTAACATTCAAATGCACAATATGAGTGATACCATGCAAGAGATTAATACCTTGATCACTATCACAGAGGACTTTCTTAAGAGCTTCTATAGCTTGAATGGAATCTTGATTATGGTTTTCTTGAATAAGCCAATTTCCCATTTTATCAAGTTTGGTAGAAAATTTTTGCACTTGTTCAGGAGGAACTCTTAAAGAATCTTCCTCATCATGAGATGAGTGAGAATAGTTATGCTCCATAGAAGGATTAGAATCATTAGTATTCAATTTTTCATCCGGGATCTTATGGAAATGAGTGGAAGATTCGGGATCATAGGAACCCATGAGTCTACGACTTCTTCTAAGTGGGATACTATAAGTAGGACTAGAAGTGGTAAAGCTCATACTCCAATGAACTAATTTAGAAAACAAAGAGTTTTATTTTAATTTTTCAAAGGGAAATGAAAGAACATAAAAGAAATCTAATATAATATGCATGCAAGATCTAACATAAAATATGTATATCTAACACCAAAAAAAAGGAGTTGTCTATCGCGGGTTCACCAAAATGTAAGGTAAGAAAATGTTGGTATTATTATTATAGTTCATTTAACATAAAATACATTACATTTAAATATATTGTTATGGGGGTAAATAAGATTCTCTCCTTCTATCCTTAGATATGCAAATGAAAGATCTAAGTTGATTAACTCAAAAGGAAGGATCAATGCATAAATGATTCAACCATTTGGAAACAAGAATAAGGAAGGAAGATCTTAAGTACCAGATTTGATTTGTTTTGTTGATTTGAATGTATTTTAAATTTAGATAGATTGATAAACTTAATTGAATTGAATATGATAAATGCACTAACCTTGAAATATTGTAGATATGAAGAATGTTGTTTTCTGAAGCCTGTGTTGAGTCTCTAAAAAATCTGAGACGAGATCTGGAATAGAAACACAGAGACAGACAAAACTGAGAAATAATTTTATGTTCTGAGACAGTCCCGATTTGTACCCTCAAGTAAATGTCACCATTGGCCAAAATTTCCAATTGCATCCTAGGGAAGAATCGACCTAAAAATTCTTAGACTGAAATTTTGTTTTCGGTTCCTAGAAGTTTGTCAAAAAGAGTATCTGAATCACCATCCTGATCTGCTATTCCAAACCTGTACCTACAAGAAAAATGGTTTGTTTGTTGGGGGGAGGGTTTTCCTTGGTCAAACTCCAGTTTTGGAATTAACCTTAAATATATAATTGAAACTGCAGAAATAAACAAAGTAAATGAAACAATTCACCTTGCTCATGTAAAAGTCCTTGTGGAGGATTCGAATCCTTGAATCCACAAGTATGGATGCACCTATAGATGTAGAATGTAGAATTTATAATGTTGGATGTCTTAAATCAATTACTTGTAGATATTCAACACCAATCTTGAATGGGTTTTTGAATTGGAAGAGGCTTAGAGGAATGTGGATGGAGAAATCTTCAACAAAAGGGCTCCATGGAGCTTGAATCCTTCAATGGCCACCAATGGATCTCCTTAATAAAAATGAGTTCTTGAGAAGTGCTTGAGAATGGAAGAATGATTCAATGGCTACTTGGCTCGCTTCAAATCTTTCTTCTTCACCTTTGGATCTCACTCTTCAAGTCTTGAAAGTTTTGTGATTCTTGATTATGCTTAGCTTCTTGATGGTTAGAGAAAATGAGAGGAGAAAGCTTCTTTTAATATGAAATTAGGGCACAATATTCTAGAGAGAAAAACATAGGATAATTAAATTATAATTGGACCCATGCCCATATAAGAGGACATATATTAAATATAATCTAGGATTTGTTGTCTCGATGTCTGAAAAAGCTGACCTGGAAGAGGGAATTAACTTTTTCCAAAGACTGACATCTGGAATCCCTGAGATTCTAAAATTTGAACCCTAGGCTTAGAAAAGGTCAATTGTGACCTAGGTAAAGGTCAAGGTAGACCTTGAAAAAAAAAGGTTGACCTTGAACCTAAGGTAAAAGTCCCAGTTTCTAAGTCTGGGGTGCCAGAAATAGGTTGGAAAAAATGGAAATGGGGTAGAACAGGGAGATAAAGCTTGATCAAAGTCAGGAACCCATTCAAGGTGCTTGACATGACCCCAAACCATTTACTTAGAAGGCTAAACCAGTCTACCATGGAAGTGCTTCCATTTTCCAACTATACAGTAAAAATCCAAGAGGCTCATTAATAGGCCTCTTGGCTGGAGGATTCAATGCACTGGTGGGCCCATTATTTTGAGCGCGATGTGCAGTAAAGACCTTAAAACACAAAGGGGATTAAACCCACATTGGTCCCAGAAGGAACATTTAGCTATTTATAAAGAAAAACACAAACATAATATAATGTGAAGCAGAGCAGGAGGCTCTCTTCATGCACACGTGCAGGTGACAGATGGTGCCTCAGGAAATGTGATGGCGATTGAAAATACCAAATTTTCCACATAAGTAGCAGTGAACACATGTGGCTTGGCAGACACAAGGAAAATGGTCGCATAGTCAGGAGATGCTAGTGGTCAAAGGAGATAACCATGGAGACTTCACGACTAGCCGACAGGATAACTACGTGCGAATTAACAAAGTAATTGCAGTTAACCACTAGGGATTTAGAGATCACATGACTATGTAGTCATGAGATATAAACTGTTAACTATTAAACATTTCAAGATTGAGTGACCATTGCTAGGTAGAGATCGAATCTAAGGGACCGCTCGTAGTCTCCAAATCTAACAAGGGTTAGTGAATTGTTTTAGAGACTTACAGACTTTATTATGTAGAATAACCATGGTTAAGGCATGGTCAAGATGTGGTCAAGTTAAAGCTTATAGATAATTAGAGACTGAGGGTTATCTCCAAGTCTCTAAAGGATACCATGGTTAAGAAAATCTCTTAGAGACTAAGTTGTCTCCAAGTCTCCAAAGAGAACCAATGTTAGAAGATGATCACTAATACATTTGGTACCAAATTGCAACGACAGTGCCATTGCAGTTTTTCCATCACAACCTTGTTGTTGTCTCAATTGCGATGGTCTACCGTCGCAATTGCGACGACGACAAGGTTGTGACGGAAAAATTGCAACGACACTGCCATTGCAATTTGGTACCAAATGTATGATTTAGCAAAGCCAGTTAAAACAATAAGTTTGTGCAAAGTATTAAAGGGGAAAATAAAGTTAAAATTGCATAGACAAGTATTAAATGAAAAGATTAAAATAAAGTGCAAGATTGAAACATTAAAATAGCATGGTCTTTCCTATAGTCAAATGGAATATTTTTATTTCAAACTGGAAATGTTCTTACACGGAGGGATTTTCTCAGAGGGGGGAAATCAGATTTTGGAGAGGCTTGGGATCAAATTGGTTAAAATGATTATTGCAAAGAAGAAGCAATTGTTGAAGGAAGATCAAATTTCTTGGAGGAGAAGATATTTGTTTGAAGACAGACAGGTGTTGATGGCTAAAATTGATTTGCTAATTTCCTATATCTCTCTTCCTCTCAATTATTGCAAGGATGTTGAACAATTTACACTACTGGGTAGTTTTCTGACTTTTGAGTCTTCATTTTCTCAGTTATTTTGTCTTGTAAATGTACATAATTAGATGATTTTTCAATAAAGAATAATGGAATCCCTATGAAATATTCATTGATGTCTTTGTATTTCTTGTTTTAATTCTTGTGTATTAATATGTAAGGCATTTTAATGCACTGGTTAAAAGGTAGTTGTGAGCTTGTTTATGAGTTTCTTTCAAGGAGAGATTAATTATTAGAGGCAAAATCAGAGGGTTTAAAAGTTGCATAGGAATTTGATGTCTAGGTATTGGATTGAGAAGAGTGATTTGTAAGGCACTACACTTGGTTTCTATGTGTTTGGAGTTGAAGGGTTTTCTGGTGAAGTGTATTCAGTTGACTCTGTTGCCCAATAGATAAGGCACTGGTCATTACTTATCTTGCAGTTTTCATCATCAATCCATTAAATCAATTCACCTTTACTTTTTGTTGAAGAACATACATGTCATGTCTTGTGTTGTAGAATACAAGCTCTTTTGGTGATTCTTTGAAGAAGTGAATCCATGGGTTATCCTGCCTAATCTTAGAGATCGAATAGAAGAAGGATCTAATCCTTATTGTAATATTAACCATTTCCTTGGTTCTTAGAACACTTATGTAGGTGGGATCCTATATAAGATTGGTTGAGTCTTGGATTCCCAGGTATACAAGTCTAAGAACTATCCATGGTCGCATATGCATAATGGGGTTTAGCTAGAGAGTCCTTATGTATGTAGAGATTGGTTATGTTTTAGTTTCACCCACTTGAGGATGTGGAGCTCGAGGTAGAAGGAGGATCAAATACTTATCAATTAGCCTTTTCCTGCCCCTCAATTTGTATGAAGAAGTAGACTCATGTGAGTTGGATGAAGCTCCCCAAGTCTGGCTGACATATTCTCTTTTAGAACTAAGGGATACAAGAAAAATCACTAACAAATTGGTGACTCTACTTGGGATAGGTTTGACTGAACTATTCAAAAAATCTATTGTGCTATTTTAAAAGTTCAATAAATTTTAGATTGAGTTGGCCGATCCGAGTCGCGCTAACAAAATGGTGTCTCTACCATGGAGAAGAATGTATAAAATAATGTTGAACTTGTCAAAGAACCTCTATTGTTCTAAAATTTCACTGCCAATCCCATAAATCTATGTTTTATTTAATCTCATACTTGTTGTGGGTGGAAACTCTGAAGTCTTCTACAACCCAGTTGATGTAACTACAAGTCTTTCTCTGTACCCTACCTTCCTCTAGGGTATCTTATTGGTCACTTATTGACCTATTAGGGTTCTTTACTAACCCTAACCTTCCAATGAATCTTTCTACAAGATCCTTCTCCTTTCAACTTGCATACATCAACAAAGAAACCAAAACATACATCACCTAGCACATTGGAGCTTTTCTTGCCCCATATTCATTAATTGATCCAACATGATCAAGAAAACTTCTATATGGAGAGGTAGGCTTCTAGGATGTTAATGGAATCCATTCCAATACCCCCAAACACACTCTGCACTATAACCCTAAACAAGTTCCAAGAAACATACCAAATTCACCCAAAATAGGGCTACAAGCAATTAGGAATAATTAGGATCTTTTTCTCAAATAACTTGAAATAACCCTTAACAAGATAGTAAACTAACCTTTGATCCTGAAACCCTTTATAGAGACCTAATAGATATTCTAGGTCTTGTCTGCTCAAGCTGTACGTATAGTGACTTCTTAGAAACAAGGCTAAAATAAGGGGCTTCAAAGAACACAAAGCATATCCATCAAAATCTTTGTTTCCACAGTTAAGGATCCTTCACCAAACCTTCCCATTGAATTTGGGACTTCATGTAATACCCACCTCTTATTTTTCTTTTCAATTTTCAGATGCCAAACTCTTTTAGGCCTTTTTATGTATGTGTGGTTTAGTTCAGTTGATCTTGAGGATATTTATGTATTGCATATCATTATCTTATTATTCCATTTATTATTATGTTATGTCTTATGTGTTCATGTGATTTATGGTTACTTTATGATGATTATGTATATGTTAGTATTTCATTTTGATTATGGTTTTTAGACAATACTGACCCTAGATTTATATGCACATGGATCATTGTATGTTTTGCATTACTTTTTTGATGTGCTTGATATGGTATGGGACAGAGTCTAGTTACTTGCTTTGGAAAGATCCAAATGATAAACTAGTCTCAACCATTGTTTTCTATATTATATATGCATATATGTTCATCTTTGTGATGACAAGTTTGCAGGTATCGGGCTACGTCTTCCCTCAATTAGCAGGAGTGAGCATGCCCTATCACAATAATCTCAATGGTAAGAAAGGCGAGATAGTATTCAGGTCCAAATCCTACCCTAAACCTAGTTGTCCTTAGTATTGGACAAGTATCAGTTTGTCTACCCTACTCGAATTCATCTAGTTCATGTGAATTCAGGGATCCCATCCTTGTGTGTGTTTGAGTTATTTTTGTTGATTTGAGTTGAATGCAATAATATTATGTAATTTATCATGTGATTTATTTAATTGAATATTAGTGGAATTAATTATTAAATATAGGGTAATTAATTAATTAAATACCTATGTTTAATTGAAAATTTAATTAAAGTGCATTTTTTTAATATTGGGATTTAATTGAATATTTAATTGGAAATTAGAGTAAATATGCTTTTATACTTTATTAAATAATTAAATATTTGAGTGCATGGATAATATTATGCTTTAAATATTTAATCTATTTAATATATTATTTAATTAATTACATGTGCAAGTTCATTATTGAAATTGGAGTTTGAATTCAAAATGCAACATGGTTTACTAAGCCAAAGTTGAGTTGTGCAAGTAAATAGATATTTTTAATTAATAATTATTATTTAATTTCAATTTTGAGTTGAGTCCTTTTAGGGGTTAACTGGTGTGTTGTCATTAGGGTTTGCATGATTGGGGGCTGTTGATTCTCTTTAGGATAATTCTCCTCTCATTTGGGCATACCAGGTTTTTGGAGCATTTTTAGAGAGCTTTGTGTGTTCTTGGCATTTTGGAGAAATTGAGAATTCTTGTGGTTGCATGTTGAATTAAAGTTTGGTGAGAATTTGTGATTGTTTGTGCTTGGAGGATTCAAGGCTCAATCTTCTTCAAGGGCCTAATTTTTCTTCATTTCTTGCATTGGAACTAAGATAGGGTTTTGATCATTTTTATGGTTTTCAATTGTAGGATTAAGAATTTGTCTTTTTCATGCTTGTGGGATTATATTTCCTTAATTATGAGTTGTTTGTGTTTCTTGTTAAAAAGGGTGTTTTAGAAACCCTAGATTACTTATTGTTTTAGAAAATTATTATTTAGCATAGTAATGTTATTCTGTCCAATTTTCATAGAAAAATTCCCTATAAAACTCTTAGAAAATGAAAAACTTAAAATGCCCTATAGTAGAACTATAGAGAAGAGAAAATTATTTGTTAGAAATGAATCCCCTTAGAAAAAAATCAATTTGTATTGGGAGAAAAATTAATTGTTTTCAAAATATTAACCTCTCTGGAAAATTACAGTGCCAAAAAAATTTCACTAGTCATTTAGAAAAATGGAAAAAAAGACAAAGAATGAAACAAAAAAAAACTAAAAGTCTTTTTAAAAATTTTCATTTTTGGAAATGTCTTTTAAAAAAAAATTGCATTGTTAAAAGTTAAAAAAAAAATTGCATTGAAAAAAAAAAAAATATTAAAAAAATTATTGATTAGGTAGGTGGGGGCGACCACCTCCCCACCCCCTCGGCACGTGGGGCCACCACTGTTGGAGTAGTAGCCAAGGCCGCCATGCACGAAAGTCAAAGTTGTCAGTACAACAGTCAAGGCCGCTGGTCGCGGCTTAGGCGCCGACCGCGGACCCTCCTTTAAGAGAAGGGAGGTCGCAGGGGCCAATAAGATAGGGAGGGGTGGGGTCCACGTACCCCCACCACCGCCCCCTTAAATATATATTTTTTTGTTATTTTAAATTTTTTTGTTTTTTAATTAAATTTTAGTTTATACGTTATTTAATATATTTTTTTAATTAAATTTTAATTAATTTAAATTTAGTCTATTTTAAAATTTGTTTTTTAGTAGTTAATTAATATCTTAGATTAAATTAATATTATTTAATTTAATTTTAATTTAGTTTTAGTTTGATTGAGTTTATTGGACTTTAAAACTTATTTTAATTTAGTTTTTTTTTTACTAATTAAAATAAATGTCTTTTAAAGTAATGCATTTATTTTATGGGATTATAAGGCGTTTCTTTAGTGATTTTGTTTAAATATTAAATAGATGTGTAAATTATGGAAATAGTATTTAATTGAGTTCATATGAACATCTATTGGAAGTCATATCTGGGTTTTTCATTCTATTATAATTATAGTTGGGGTTGGTAATTATTCCGTAGATTCATTTATATTTAGATTTTATAAATAAATTTATAGGAAATGTTAAGGTTTACCTCCATTAAATATTTAATTATTCCTGGATAGTAATTTTTGATGGATGAACAAATTTGCATGATTAGGGATTATAAATTTGTATATCCCAATGTTAACACTGTGATTGGTTAGTGTATTCTAAAAATGCATTTATTGTACTATTTTGAGTGTTTGATGAAATGAATTCTATATGTTTTTATATCATGAGATGTTATCATGTTTTTGGGTATCTATTTGGGATAAATGACCTTTAGGATGTAAAGCAAGGGGTTTTGGGGTTTTGATTTCTACATGGAATCTTATATGATTTCAGTGTATATTTTTGTGATGTTGTCATGGTCTTGATTTCGTATGCCCAACCTATTCTGGATATGTTGTATTTTACGGTCTTATGAGGGTACTGTTAATTGTGTGGTTATTTGAGAGCCTATGCTCCTGTATGGGTAGGATACGATTTGAGGTAATGTATTCCTTCATGTATTTTGGTTATGAGCCTAGGTAGGTTAACTAAGTGTATAGAGGGAAAGTGACTTGCAATGAGTCTAGGGTCCTAAGTGACCACTAGCGAATCTCATTGGCAAGTTCCTTAATAAGTGAAAATATGTAACATTAAGGGGTTTTAAAATGTAATAATAAGATAATTGAGCCTCTACCCATGCATTGAGTTTATCACATGATAGGATGGGAAAGTTAGGATCCTTTTCATCACGAAAGGATTACTTAGCCTCATAGAGTCACTTGGGGGCCAGAGTCCAAGAGGGGCTACTAGGGGTAACTCAAGGGTAGACTTATGTGATGACACTTCCCTATATATAGCTTAGGATATCCTATGTGCGTTGGTTACCTATGGTATTGTTTAATATTCCTTATTATGGTTTAGAGATCTTCTAGGATCTTCCTATGCATTTCAGTATGATGTCATGTATACCTTAATATTTTCCTTCAAGTTATGTACCTCGTGTCAATGGCCTGTTACTATCTCCTCAGCACAGTGGGAGTGGACCTTTGGTTTCACGCAGTCGGGTGGTAGTGATTCTTATTACCATTGAGATTCTGACGGTTCTTCTTCATGCTTGGATGATCCTTGTTGCAGTTTCATCTTCTTAGTCTTTCAGAGACTTGTTCAGTTACATGAGTTGCATACTTGTACCATATGTGGATATTGGTTGACATCTTTTGAAGGATGTATTGTATTGTATTGCTATGTATTATTACGTACCCTACGACTTGTGCAGTGGATATTGATTAGGTAGTATACCTTTGGTATCAGATGTATATGTAATCTTTTATTATGAGATGTATGTTATTAGATTCAGTTGACATATCCTTTATGTTAGGTCTTTATAGTTGTTATTTGTTGATTATATTTCTTAAGTAATTCTACATCAAGGAACCCTCAAGAAATGTTATCTATGTATGAGTTGTATTTCATGTATGTCATGTACTTCATTGTATTACTTCCACATTGTTTCCATTATTGTTTGTAAACATTTAAGTAAAAAACATATTCCATAAACTTAGTGACATTTTTAGGCTAGTTCTCTTGGGTTCCCTGGCGGGGCATTACACTTGGTATCAGAGCCCATGTTTCTACATTGGCAGCTCTGGAAAAATTTGCATACCCATTAGTTGTCTTTTTTAAAAAAAACTTGAAAGAAACATAGACATAAAACTCTGATGTATTTAAAACCATTGCTTTGTGATTATTGTTTTCTTTTGATGCTATTTGGTTTTGATTTTGGTTTTGATTTTTGGTTTGGTTTTCTAGTTGATTCAAGAATTGTGCCTAAAACTAGGGCTATTAGGCGTCATGGCAGAAGCCGAGATGGTGGTCGTGGAAGGGGTAGGAATCACAGTCCTTCCATGAGTGCTCATCAACATAACAGAGATGAGCAGAGGGATGAATCTGGAGAGCCAGACATTAGGTACTTGTTGTAGGAGTTACTGAATTGTGTTCCTCAGTTGGGTAGAGTGTAGAGGGAGAGATCTAGGAGCCCTCGAAGGGGGACTATTTCAGTGGATCCTGAGGTTGTGGTAGAAAACCACATGAGATATCTCATAAGAGTACAACCTACTCCTTTTGATGGAAAAGGAACAAGATTTGAGGCTGATACTTGGCTGATTGCATTAGAGAGGATTTTTTCCATGCATCCATTTAGTAGCAATACTAAAGCTAGGTATGTGGTGATGCAACTCTTTGATTTTGTAGCGGTATGGTGGAAGATAGAGGAGGAGAAATTAGGGCTCCATATAGATATAGTGACTTGGGATTTGTTTCTTGAAAAATTTTGAGAGTGCTTCCTCTCTGATCAGTGGAGATAGAAGAGGGCGAATGAGTTCCATAACCTGAGGTAGTTGACCTTGTTAGTGGTTGAATATGAGCATCGATTCTTGGAGCACAAATAATATGCAGGTTATGGTCAGGATTCGACACTTTTCTAGGGGGCTCAATGAATGCATCGATGGGGAAGTTAGACTCTTTGAGCCTACAACCCTCAGGGAGGCGGTCATCAAAGCTACCCTTGCAAAGGAAAATCTAGCATTGGGCCATGGTGGATAGTTGGGAGTGCAGTCTAGAGTACCTACTTATGTTGTCAGAGGTAATCATTCTAAGGGAGCTAGCAATTAGAGAGGTCCTTCTACCATTCCAAATGGTAATCAGTCTCAGCAGCAGGGAGGAAACAATTCTCCTACTTTTAGTGGTCCTCGGATTAGGAACTTTTGTGACATTCGGTGTAGCAAGTGCAATTGGCCAGTTCAGCCAGCATAGAATGTGTATCAGGATGTCAATAGGGGCAGCGTTCAGCAGTCTAGTGTACCTTTAGTTAGAGGAGGTGGTAGTAGAGGAGCTTGCTTTTCTAGTGGACAGTTTGGGCACATTGCAGTCAATTATCCTCAGCGTGCACCGCAGTTCTTGGGACAGAGGCCATTAGCTTCTGAGCATATACTGAGTAATGTTGGTATGTCTCACAGAGTGTATGTAGTTTTTGATCATCCTCCACCTGTGTATCATGCTCCTGTGAGTTGGGCTATGAGTAGAGGTCTAGCAGCTAGTTTTTAGATTCCTACAGTGGGGAATGATCCTCGGTGTTCAAATGAGAGACCTGGGAAGGGTCCTATCAGACCCACACTTTGAGTCTTTTAGGACTTGGTTGGATTTTTGTGATGAGAGAGTGATATCTCTATCTTTTTTTTAGGCTTCTAGGACTAAGCCTAGTTTCAGGGGAGGAGGATGTAATACCCACCTCTTAGTTTTCTTTTCAGTTTTCATATGTCAAACTCTTTTAGGCCTTTTTATGTATGTGTGGTTTAGTTTAGTTGATCTTGAGGATATTTATGTATTGTGCATATCATTATGTTATTGTTTCATTTCTTATTATGTTATGTCTTATGTGTTCATGTGATTTATGGTTACTTTATAATGATTATGTATATGTTAGGATTTTATTTCGATTATGGTTTTCTGACAATACTGACCCTAGATTTATATGCACATGGATCATTGTATATTTTGCATTACTATTTGATGTGCTTGATATGGTATGGGACAAAGTCATAGTTACTTTCTTCAGCAAGATCCACATGATAAACTAGTCTCAACCATTATTTGCTATATTATATATGCATGTATGTTCGTCTTTGTGATGACAGGTTTGCAGGTACTAAGATAGGTCTTCCCTGAATTGGTAGGAGTGAGTGTGCCCTATCACAATAATATCAATGGTTAGATAGCGGAGATAGTATTCAGGTCCAAATCCTACCCTAAACCTAATTGTCCAAAGTATTGGACAAGTATCAGTTTGTCTACCCTATCCGGATTCATCTAGTTGACGTGAATTCGTGGATCCCATCATTGTGTGTGTTTGAGTTGGTTTTGTTGATTTCAATTGAATGCATTGATATTATGTGATTTATCATGTGATTTATTTCATTGAATATTATTGAAATTAATTATTAAATATAGGGTATTTAATTAATTAAAAATTAATTAAATACCTATTTTTAATTGAAAAGTTAGTTAAAGTGCAATTTTTGAATATTGGAATTTAATTGAATATTTAATTGGAAATTAGAGTAAATATGATTTTATGCTTTATTAAATAATTGAATATTTGAGTGCATGGATAATATTGTTCTTTAAATATTCAATCTATTTAATATATTATGTAATTAATTATATGTGCAAGTTCATTATTGAAATTGGAGTTTGAATTCAAAATGCGACTTGGTTTAATAAGTCAAAGTTGAGTTGTGCAAGTAAATATATATTTTCAATTAATAATAATTATTATTTTTAATTTTGAGTTGAGTCCTTTTAAGGGTTAACTGGTGTGTTGTCATTAGGGTTTGCATGATTGGGGGAAGTTGATTCTCTTCAGGAGAATTCTCCTCTCATTTGGTCATAATAGATTGTTGGAGCATTTTTGGAGAGCTTTGTGTGTTCTTGGCATTTTGGAAAAATTGGGAATTATTATGGTTGCATGTTGAATTAAGGTTTGGTGTGAATTCGTGATTGTTTGTGCTTGGAGGATTCAAGGCTCAATCTTCTTTCAGGGCCTGATTTTTCTTTGTTTCTTGCATTGGATCTAAGGTAGGGTTTTGATCCTTTTTGTGGTTTTCAATTGTAGGATTAAGAATTTGTCTTCTCCCTGCTTGTGCGATTATATTTCCTTAATTAGGAGTTGTTTGTGTTTCTTCTTAAAAAGGATGTTTTAGAAACCCTAGATTACTTATTGTTTTAGAAAATTATTATTTAGCATAGTAATGTTATGTTGTCCAAATTTTGTAGAAAAATGCCCTATAAAACTCTTAGAAAATAAAAAATTAAAATGCCCTATAGTAGAACTATAGAGAAGCAAAAATTATTTGTTAGAAATTAATCCCCTTAGAAAAAAATTAAATTTCCTTGGGAGAAAAATTAATTGTTTTCAAAATAGTAACCTCTCTAGAAAAATATAGTGGTGAAAAAATTTCACTAGTCATTTAGAAAAATGAAGAAAAAGACAAAAAGAATAAAACAAAATAAAAAGTGAAAGCCTTTTTAAAAATTTTCGTTGAAAGTCTCTGGAAAGGACTTTAAAAAAATAAAATTGCATTGTTAAAAGTTTTAAAAAAATTTGCATTGAAAAATAAATAAATATAAAAAAAATTATTGATTGGGCAAGTGGGGGCCACCACCCCTACCCTCCTTGGCACGCGGGGCCACCATGGCTGGCGCGGTAGCCGAGACAGCCGACTGCAGCTTAGGCGTCGGCCGCGGACCCTCCTTTAAGAGAAGGGAGGTCACGGGGGCTGATAAAATAGGGAGGGGTGCGGTCCATGTACCGCCCCCCAATATATATTTTTTTGTTATTTTAAATTTTTCATTTTTTAATTAAATTTTAATTAATTTAAAATTTAGTTTATATGTTATTTAATATTTGTTTTTAATTAAATTTTAATTAATTTAAATTTAGTTTATTTTACAATTTGTTTTTTAGTAGCTAATTAATATGTTGGATTAAATTAATGTTATTTAATTTAATTTTAATTTAGTTTTTGTTTGATGGAGTTTATTGGAATTTAAAACTTATTTAATTTAGTTTTTTTTTTACTAATTAAAATACATGTCTTTTAAAGTAATGCATTTATTTTATGGGATTATAAGTGGTACTTTAGTGATTTTGTTTAAGTATTAAATAGATGTGTAAATTATAGAAATAATATTTAATTGAGTTCATATGAACATCTATTGGAAGTCATATCTGGGTTTTTCATTCTATTATAATTATAGTTGGGGTTGGTAATTATTCCATAGATTTATTTATATGTAGATTTTACAAATAAATTAATAGGAAATGTTAACGTTCACCTCCATTAAATATTTAATTATTCCTGGATAGTAATTTTTAATGGATGAATGAATTTGCATGATTAGGTATTATAAATTTGTTTATCTCAATGTTAACACTATGATTGGTTAGTGTATTTTGAAAATGTATTTATTGTACTATTTTGAGTGTTTGATGAAATGAATTCTGTATGCTTTTATATCATGAGATGTTATCATGTTTTCGGGTATATTTTTGGGATAGATGACCTTTAGGTTGGAAAGCCAGGGGTTTTGGGGTTTTGATTTATGCATGTAATCTTATATGATTTCAGTGTATGTTTTTGTAATGTTGTCATGGTCCTGATTTTGTATGCCCAACCTAGTTCGGATAGGTTGTATTTTATGGTCTTCTGAGGGTACTGTTAATTGTGTGGTTATTTGAGAACATATGTGCTCCTGTATGGGCAGGATGTGATTTGAGATTATGTATACCTTCATGTGTTTTGGTTATAAGCCTAGGTAGGTTAACTAAGTGTATAGAGGAGAAGTGGCTTGGAATGAGTCTAGGGTCCTAAGTGACCACTAGGGCATCTCATTGGCAAGTTACTTAATAAGGGAAAATATGAAACATTAAGGGGTTTTAAAATGTACTAATAAGATAACTGAGCCTCTACCCATGCCTTGAGTTTATCACATGCTAGGATGGGAGAGTTAGGATCCTTTTCATCACGAAAGGATTACTGAGCCACATAGATTAACTTGGGGGCTAGAGTCCAAGAGGGGCTACTAGGGGTAACTCAAGGGTAGACTTATGTGATGACACTTCCCTATATACAGCTTAGTTTATCCTACGTGCGTCGGTTACCTCTGGTATTTTTTAGTGTTCCTTATTATGGTTTAGAGATCTTCTAGGATCTTCCTATGCATTTGAGTATGATGTCATGTATACCTTGGTGTTTTCCTTCATGTTGTATACCCCGTGTGAGTGGCCTATTACTATCTCCTCAGCACGGTGGGAGTGGACATTTTGTTCCATGTGGTCGAGTGGTAGTGATTCTTATTACCATTGAGATTTCGATGGTTCTTCTTCATGCTTGGATGATCCTTGTTGAGGTTTTCATCTTCTTAGTATTTTAGAGACTTGTTCAGTTACATGATTTGCATACTTGTACCATACATGGATATTGGTTAACATCTTTTGAAGGATGTATTGTATTGTATGTTTATGTATTATTTCATACCGTGTGACTTGTGCAATGGATGTTGATTAGGTAGTATAACTTTGGTATCATATGTATATGTAATCTTTTATTATGAGATGTATGTTATTAGATTCATTTGACATATCATTTATGTTATTTCTTTATAGTTTTTATTTGTAGACTATTTTTCTTAATTAATTCTACGTCAAGGAACCCTCAAGAAATGTTATCTATGTATGAGTTGTATTTCGTGTATGTCATGTACTTCATTGTATTACTTCCACATTGTTGTCATTATTATTTGTAAAAATTTAATAAAAAACATTATTCCTTAAAATTAGTGTCATTTTTAGGTTAGTTCTCCTTGGTTCCCTGGTAGGGTATTAAACTTCACCACACATGTATCTTCCTCTCCATGAACTCTAATTGAAGCCATCAATGCCTTCAATCCTCCTTATCACCTCTGCAGTTCACTATGATCCCTAGTCATGCAACTATGACTCCCCAAGGGAATCACTTTAAAATTAGCTTGCTTGACTTCTAGGGCCCCTCCTTCACTATAAAATATGTACAAGGAGTCATCTCCCTAATACCAAAGGCCCGTGCAAACTCCATGGTGGGAAGAATACCTATGACTCCATTTGCAGAAGTGGCTTGGTTCAGACCAGTGACTGGCTTAAAAAAAAATTATAATTCTAACTAAACTCACACAATATGCTAATATAACACCAAAAAAAATCTCAAAAGGAACTAATATAACTTATTCACCCATTATAGTAAGCAATCTAATCCATTAAAATACAAAATGCTCAGACATTGTAAAACTGCAATTGTTTCTTCAATTACACAGTTCGTACACAAACTTTATAAATTCAACCAACCTCTTGAAAAGGTTGAGGGAGGACTTATATGGTCTAATATGACCCTATCTTGATGGTTTTAGATAGATAGAAACCTCAAATGCCCAAAAAGACATTATTGCAAGAAATGTTGTCAATGACAACATTGACAACTTTTACAACTTTTATCCTTCTTGCACAAAATACTGTCCAACACCTCAAGAACTTAACCAATTGCATAATTAGGCTAAGTAGACATAAAATAGGTTTCCTAAACCCTTCCTTGTCCAATTTTACCCGTGAATGGATCATTTCCATATTGCCCCAACATTGGCAATATGAACATAAATGAGCAACTTTGGACATTGATTGAAAAGAAAGACACCAAAGACCTAATAAGACCCCCTTATCTAACTAAAAATATCCTAGGACTCACCTAGTCCTATTATTACACTAGTGGTGTGGCTAGGACCACTAAAAGCCAAAAACAACTTAGAAGCCCTAGGTTACATGTTAGCCCTACCTAGGTGCTCCTGCACCATACTCCCCCACAAAGGAAAGTTATGTCACTCCTGTGGACAACATATCTTCAAAGATGCCCACATTCTTTAAGTTTGTTTTTGTAATCTATGAGGCCTCATATTTAGGCCTATTCTTCGACTTGATGAGGTGTTTCATGTTCACATTGTACCTTGTAGACTTCTTAACTCTTGAATCCAGAACTCTATCAGCTTCTAACTATGGTTTGCAAGGTAATAAAATAGCCTCTACATCACCACTAACCCCTTGAGTCCTTTGACCCATCTCATCTATCTGCCCTTTGAATTGGATCAAGTCTTGTACATTAAACATAGGAGATATGCTAAAATCTGAAGGTAAATCTACTTTGTATGCATTAGCCCCATATAATGCTATGATCTTGCAAGGTCCCACCCTCTTCATCTAAAGTTTAGTAGGGACACCCTTCTATAACCTAGATTTTTTCAAATGAACCATCACATAATCACCTACCTCAGACTGAATGTCTCTTCTCTTTTCATCAACCTTGGGCTTCAACTTTTGTGTACTATCTTGTATGGTCTTCTTGACTTTTTCTTGGATCTCCTTCATGGTTTGAGTGAAGTGCTCAGCATGACCACTCTTTTACTCTATGCCTCCAAGATCCATAATTTCATACACACCTCTTGGGTGCATCCCATAAACAATTTGAAATGGGCTTCTCCTTGAAATTTTTTTCTTGCTATCATTATAAGCATACTCTTCTTGGGGAATGACCACATCCCATGTATGACCATACTCTTTAGTTAGGCACCTCAATAGGTTACCCAACACTCTGTTGACCACCTCAATTTTTCCATCTATCTGAGGATAGTAGGCTGAACCAGAAGAAATATTAGTACCCAATCTATTCCATAATGTTGTCCAGAAATGGCTCATATATTTCACATCCCTATCTGATACAATACTTAGTGGAAAACCATGGATTCTCACAATATCCTTAAAGAACAAATATTCTATATGGATAGCATCATGAGTATTCTTTTAGGGAATGAAATGTCCCATTTTGCTAAATCTGTCAACCACTACATAAATGTTGTCATATCCTTGCTTTGTTTTGGTTAGACCTACTATGAATTCCATGATAACACACTCCCATGGCCTATTAGGGACTGGTAAAGGTTGGTAAAAACCTACATTGATTATTCCTCCTTTGGCTTTCATGTATATTACACACTTCTCAACATACCTAGTAACATCTCTTATCAACTTTGGCCAACGGTAGAACCTTTGCACAAGCTCCAACATTTTTTTCATACCAAAGTGACCACTCAAACACCCATTGTGTTTCTCCTATATGATATTTTCTCTCATGGAACCTCTTTTCACACACAACTAATTACCCATAAATAACAATCCATTTTGTAAAGTAAAATCAGAAAAATTTCTATGGAAATGATTCTGAAATTCAGTACACACCTTGTAGGCTTCACCAAAGTCTTCATATGCATTATAGAGATCTTTGAAACTATCATTTCCAATGATATTTAAATGAACCTCTTGGACTATCAACAATCTCCTACTTAGTGCATCTGTAACCTTGTTTAATTGCCCTTTCTTATACTTAATTTTAAATGTGAATGCTTGCAAGTATTCCATCAAATTTCAGATGTCTATTACTTAGTTTCTCCTTATTATTGATATAGCTAAGGGCTTGGTTTTTAGTAAACACCACAAATTCCTTGGGTAATAAATAATGCCTCCACTTTCTGAGTGACTGAACTAAGACATATAGTTCCAAGTCATAAGAAGAGTATTTCTTCTTAGCTTCATTTAATTTCTCACTAAAGAAGGCTATTGGCCTACCTTCTTGGCTTAACACACCCGCTACTGCCATCCCACTTGCATCACATTCAATAGCAAAAAATTCTCAAAACTAGGCAACCTTAAGATGGGTTGTGTGGCTACTTGTTTCTTAAACATATCAAATGCTTTATGTGCTTCTAAGATCCACCTAAACGTAGTTTTTACCCCACCCTTGATGATATCTAATAATGGTGCACAAATACCACTAAAATTTCTAATTATTTCCTCTAAAATTGGGCTAAGCCATGGAAACTTCTTACCTTAGTTGGTGTTGTAGGTGGTGGCCAGTTTAGGATAATTGCAACTTTGTCTTGATCCATCTTCAAGGACCATTCAGATACTACAAAACCCAAGTATACTAGTTCTTGCTTGAAGAACTCACATTTCTCAAGATTGATAGCCATCTTCTCTTCATGTAATCTCTATAACACATCCTCTACATGATTTATATGCTCCTCTTTTTTCTTTCTAAATATCAGTATATCATCAAGATATACAACTACAAACTTCCATATGAAGTCCTTGAGCACTTCATTCATGAGCCTCATGAATGTGCTCAGAGCATTTTTGAGGCCAAATGGCATCACAATCCATTCATATAATCCATATGTGGTCGTGAATTTCATTTTCCATTCATCCTCTTCTTTCACCCTGATTTGGTGATAACTACTTTTCAAATCCAACTTGGTAAAGTACATTGCCCCTCCAAGGAAATCCATGAGATCCTCAATCCTAGGTATGGGGAACCTATTCCTTATCATGTAATTTTTTTATGGCACTTGAATCTATGCAAAGTCTCCATTTTCCTCCCTTCTTGGATCCCAACACAATCAGGACTACACATGGGCTTATACTCTTCTTGATCAAGCCTTGATCCAAGAGTTCTTGCACTTGCCTTGCCACTTCCAAATTCTAATTAGTGGTAAGCTTATAAGATGCCTTATTAGGAAAAGATGCACCAGGGAAAAAGTATATCTAATGGCTCATCACTAATGGGGAGGTCACCTAACTCTCTGAAATTCCTACTCTCTTCTAGGAATCTCACCTAGAATCCTATTCAATTCAGGACTCTCTCTAGACTCACACTTGAGTCTATTTAGGGCTACTCTCAAACCCTAACCAGAAGGACTTATCTTCCCTCTCTCCTAGGTTCCCTACCCATCGAAATGTTTTACTCCTTACTGTCTCTCACTCTTCATGACTGAATCACTACAGTCATGCACCTTCTTACTTATCTATCTTTCCTACAAGTCTCTAACTGGACCATAGGCTCGCCTAGGACTTGTCTGCAAACTCGACTAGCCTCTCATCCAACACAAACACAGAAACAATCATAATATACATGGAGGATGCTTCTTGACTGTCGCAATCCATGGAATAGATTATCAGAGCCAAGAAGCACCCATATTACTTAACAAAAACAAAACAACACTTTACAGAAATCTACTCAAAATAAAAGAACACTCAAAGTACAGACAAAGCTTCTCTTATTGATTATGCAAAATATTACAAGTCTCTGTTAATCTACAGAAGTTCTCTGTTACTAACTAACTCCAACTCTGAACTATCTGAACCCTTTCTTAGATTCTTCTTCTCTACTTTATCTCTGGCTTCTCCTTGATTCTGTAACCCTGGTGGTTACCTGTCGATCCCAGCCTTCCAGTTGTTCTCTGTTCTTCATGCTCTCTGCAAACTGTCATCTCTTCTCTGCATGGTCGACATTCTGGACAGTCTCTTTTCCTTCATGTCATTCTCCTTTCTAATTTTGTGGTTATGACCTTTTCAATGCTTTATCCTATCGACACGTCAGCGCACTTTATCATTCAACTGGTTCTGCTCTTCATCGCATAGTCGCGAATGAAAATCCTTCTTTATGTCTTAGTCTGCGACTGAGCGATTACTTGCTCGTCACGCTCTCACTATGTCTTTCTCCATTTTGAATTTTACCTTGTGACTGAGCGATGACTCCTTATCATGCACCCGCAATGCATTGTCCCAAGCTACTATTTCTATCACGACCGAGCGATGATCTCAAATCGCACACCCGCACTGCTTCTCCATGAGCTGCTCCTTGCTCTGCGAGTCTGCGACGCACATTAGTCACGCACTCACTGCACTTCTACACGATCTGGCTATGTCCCTGCGACTGAGCGATGACCTCAAGTCGTGCACTCGCCACGCTATAACCTGAGCTACCATTTCCTTCGCGACTGAGCGATGAGCTCATCCAAGCTAATCTTTTCTTTGCAACTGAGCAATTAGCTCATGTCGCGTACTCGCACCTTCTCCTCCCGAGCTGACCTTTGCCTTGTGACTGAGTGATTACTACTTTTTGCACACTCATCATGCTTTTCACTTAACCATCAAGTCACCTGCGACCTTGCGCTGCACAAGGGGTCACTCACTTGCACACCAGGACTGAACTGTTTGTCTTCGCGACTGAGCGATTGATTTCACCGTCGCGCTGTCGCACTGTGTTTTCTCTGATTGTGAATTGACTCACGACTGGGCAATGAGCTCCTTGTCGCGTTGTCATGCACTGTTCTTTCTACTAGCTGTCTGTGACTGAGCGACTAGTTCCTCATCGCGCACTCGCTCACTAATAAGTGAACTATTTTCCTAGCTCGCGAGTGTGCGATGCATTACTTTTCTACTCTTTGTTGGCTCTACGACTGAGCGAAAATGCAAAACATGACTTGCTCGTTAGAAGACTTGTATCAAAAGTTGTTCAAAATTTCTGGGGCTAGGGTTTTGAGCTAAACCCTAGGGTGCTCTGCACCATACTCCCCTCCTCTCTGAGACGGTAAAAAAATTCAGCTGGAACTAGTCAGCAGAAATGCCGAACTAATTCCCTGTCTTCTGCATTCTGCTTCGTCCAACTAGGTAGCTTCTGCCTCTGGTAACCCTGACCACTTTACTAGGTATTCTCTGTATACCTGACGCCTAGTTGTCTTCTGAATTCTGGAATCCAGAATTTTCTCTGCCTGTAACTTGGACTTAGACTGAACCTGTATGTCTTGAACATCTTGTCCTATCTCCTTCTACTGAATGCTCTCAGGTATCACTGGTCCTTTGTATGGAATCAAATCCTGCACATTAAAAATAGGTGATATATCCAAATGGTTAGGCAAATCAATTTTATAGGCATTCTGCCCATATTTTTCCAAAATTTTGTAGGGACCTATTCTCCTCATTTGTAACTTAGTAGGTATCCCCTTCTATAATCTGGCTTTGTTCAGATGTACCATGACCATATCTCCAATCTGAAATTGGACTTCTCTCCTTCCTTCATCTACTTTTTCTTTCAATTTCTGATTGGACTCAATCAGACTCTTCTTTACTTGATCATGTATCTCCTTCATGGACTGTGCAAAATCATCAGCATGTCCACTTACTACTCCTTGTCCTTTTAGTTCTCTAAGCTCACAAACTCCTCTTGGATGTATTCCATAGACAATCTGAAATGGGCTCTTTCCTGTAATTCTGTTAACACTATCATTATAAGAAAATTCTGCTTGTGGTAATACTTGATCCCATGCTTGTCCATATT
>MU227340.1:4319015-4346870 GCA_018584345.1 Thuja plicata | reverse complement strand
TCTTTAGGGCTACTCTCAGACCCTAACCAGAAGGACTTATCTTCCCTCTCTCCTAGGTTCCCTACCCACTGAAATTTTTTACTCCTTACTGTCTCTCACTCTTCATGACTGAATCACTACAGTCATGTACCTTCTTACTTATCTATCTTTCCTACAAGTCTCTAACCGGACCATAGGCTCGCCTAGGACTTGTCTGCAAACTAGACTAGCCTCTCATCCAACAAAAACATAGAAACAATCATAATATACATGGAGGATGCTTCTTGACTGTCACAATCCATAGAATAGATTATCAGAGCCAAGAAGCACCCATATTACTTAACAGAAACAAAACAACACTTTACAAAAATCTACTCAAAATAAAAGAACACTCAAAGTATAGACAAAGCTTCTCTTATTGATTATGCAGAATATTACAACTCTCTGTTAATCTACAGAAGTTCTCTGTTACTAACTAACTCCAACTCTGAACTGTCTGAACCCTTTCTTAGATTCTTCTTCTCTGCTTTATCTATGGCTTCTCCTTGATTCTGTAACCCTGGTGGTTACCTGTCAATCCCAGCCTTCCAGTTGTTCTCTGTTCTTCATGCTCTCTGCAAACTGTCATCTCTTCTCTGCATGGTCGACATTCTGGATAGTCTCTTTTCCTTCGTGTCATTCTCCTTTCTAATTTGGCGGTTATGACCTTTTCAACACTTTCTCCTATCGACACATCAACGCACTTTATCATTCAACTGGTTCTTCTCTTCATCGCATAGTCGCGAATGAAAATCCTTCTTTATGTCTTAGTCTGCGACTGAGTGATTACTTGCTCGTCGCGCTCTCGCTATGTCTTTCTCTATTTTGACTTTTACCTCGCGACTGAGTGATGACTCCTTATCGTGCACTCGCAATGCATTGTCCTGAGCTACTATTTCTATCGCGACTGAGCGATGATCTCAAATTGCACACCCGCACTGCTTCTCCATGAGCTGCTCCTTGCTCTACGAGTCTGCGACGCACATTAGTCGCACACTCGCTGCACTTCTACACGAGCTGGCTATGTCCCTGTGACTGAGCGATGAGCTCAAGTCGCGCACTCGCCGTGCTATAACCTGAGCTGCCATTTCCTTCGCGACTGAGTGATGAGCTCATCCGAGCTAATCTTTTCTTTGCGACTGAGCGATTATCTCATGTCGCGTACTCGCACCTTCTCCTCCCGAGCTGACCTTTGCCTTGCGACTGAGCGATTACTGCTTGTCGCGCACTCGTCATGCTTTTCACTTAACCATCAAGTCACCTGCGACCTTGCGCTGCACAAGGGGTCGCTCACTCGCACACCAAGACTAAACTGTTTGTCTTCACGACTGAGTGATTGATTTCACCGTCGTGTTGTCGCACTGTGTTTTCTCTGACTGTGAATTGACTCGCGACTAGGCGATGAGCTCCTCATCACATTGTCGTGCACTGTTCTTTCTACTAGCCGTCTGCGACTGAGCGACTAGTTCCTCATCGTGCACTCGCTCACTAATAAGTGAACTGTCTTCCTAGCTCGCGAGTGTGCAATGCATTACTTTTCTACTCTCTGTTGGCTCTGCGACTGAGCGACAATGCAAAACATGACTTGCTCGTTAGAAGACTTGTATCAAAACTTGTTCAAAATTGCTGGGGCTAGGGTTTTGAGCTAAACCCTAGGGTGCTCTGCACCAATCACCCTTCTAGGAGGTAAGGTTGTAGTAGTTCCATCACTCACTATATCTTTTTACTTTTCTATCAATGCTTGTATCTTTGATGGTAATGGCTCCTTGAAATGCTTCTCTTCTTCCTTAGGCTGAAGAAAAATAGCACATCCTTCATTATATTCATCCTTAATATATTTCACAAACTCCTTTCCACTACAAAACATGATGTTAGGAGTCTTAGACTGTGGCTCCTCCTCTTCTAATGGAGACTGAATCTTGAAAGTTTTGCCTCCCTTCTTGAATGTGATGGAATTCTCCTTACCATCATACACCACCCCATTGTCAGATTGCCAAGGTCTTCCTAACAATAGTTTTTCACACAATAGTTTGTCCTTATACCCTACTATAGATAATTCAACCAATGTCTGCTCATTCACCAATACACTTTTCCCTTTGTTTAGCCAAGTAACCTTATATGGATTTACATGGGGTACTTTGGTCAACTTGAGTTTGTTGACGACTTCCTCTGAGATGATATTGTCTGTGGAACTAGAGTCCGCTATCACCTTACAAACTTTTTCGAGGATCTTGCATCTTAATCTAAAAAAATCCCTCCTATGCTTGGGTTCATCCTTAACTGGTTGTCTTATGAACACCCTCATAAACATTAATTTTTCACCCATCTCTAAATTCATATGGTCAATCTCAGGTGCTTTGACACTTGAAGTCTCCTCATGAGCATAGGCCACTCTCTTATCATGATTTGAAGTAGTAGGCTTCTCAGGGCATCTATATGTTGGATAGCCTAATTGACCATAGTTGTAACACTTTATACTTGCAAAGTATGAGTTAATTCTACCTCCTCTTCCTCTTCTAGGACCTCCTTTTTTACCCCTACCTCTATTATAACCCCCTCTTGGAGTTCTTTCAGTATTATGCTCCGTCAGTTTGTTCTCACCTTGTGTCTTTTCTCATTGCCTCTACCTTGATAACCTCCTGTTTGACCCCATTGGTCTATTCCTCTACCTATTTTTATTTAATTTAGAGTCACCTTTCTTCTTATTCTTCTCCTCCACCTTTAGGGATAATTAATGACACCTCTGAACTATGGTTGGTGTCCACAAACTGATCTCTTCTTGGATTTTCATTTCAATCCACCCAAGAACCTAGCAACCTTAATTGATTCATCTTCTTGTTGCATGGAACTAAGACACAATCTCTAGAATTACTCTATATAAGAGGCCACATCCAAGTCTTTTTTCTTCAAATTCAGTATTTTCCTATGAAGTTGAATCTCATAGTCCTCTGGCAGATAATTCTCTTCAGCTTGGTCACCATTGCATTCCAATTGGATATGGTTTTCTTACCCAATCTAACACTCTAATCCTAAAGGTATTTACACCATGTTAGTGCTGACCCTCTAAGTCTTAATTTGGCTACCTTTACATTTTGTGCCTCTATCACCCCTTCACACTCGAAATAGTTCTCCATTCCTTCAACCCAATCCATCACTGCCTCAATGTCCATCTTCCCACTCAATAGGGGTATCCCTTCCAATTCTTTTCCACCTAATTCTTTGATGGCCTTCAAGAATGGCTCTTCATTCAATGGTGGGTCTGGTTCAGGGATAATTTCCTCCTCATCAATCTTTTTACCCCTTTCACTACTTTCAACTTCTTTGTTCCTAGCTACTACATTAGAAAATTCTTCTAGCCTTATCATCATTCCTTCTAAGGCTTATTCAAGGAGTATGTTCTTCTCATTTTCCTCATCCACCTCTTTAGCTAGCTTTGCATTAGTCACCATGCTTTACTCTCCCACTGATTCACTAGTAGGTGCAGACATACATTATCTTCCCAAGTCTTTAACTTTCTCTAATACCAATATGATGTAACTACAAGTCTTGCTATGTACCCTACCTTACTCTAGAGTATCCTATTGGTCAATTATTGACCTATTAGGGTTCTTTATTGACCCTAACCTTCCAAGGAATCTTTCTACAAGATCCTTCTCCTTTCAACTTGCATACATAAACAAAGAAACCAAAACATACATAACCTAGAACATTGGAGCTCTTCTTGCCCCATCTTCTTTAATTGATCCAACATGATCAAGAACACTTCTATATGGAGAGGTAGGCTTCTAGGATGATAATGGGATCCATTCCAATACCCCCAAACACTCTCTACACTAGAACCCTAAGTGAGTTTCAAGAAACATACCAAATTCACCCAAAATAAGGCTACAAGCAATTAGGCCTAATCAAGCTCTTTTTCTCAAATAACTTGAAATAACCTTTAACAAGATGGTAAACTAACCCTTGATCTTGAAACCCTTTACAGAGACCTAAAATATTTTTTTGGTTTTGTCCCCCAAGCTGTCTGTACAGTGACTTCCTAGAAACAAGGATAAAATAAGGGGTTTCATAGCACACAGAGCATATCCATCAGAATCTTTGTTTCCACCATTAAGGATCCTTCACCAAAACTTCCCATTGAATTTGGGACTTCACCACACATGTATCTACATCTTGACAACCTCTAATTGAAGCTATCAATGCCTTTAATCCTCCTTATCATCTCGGTAATTCACTATGATCCCTAGCCATACAACTCTGGCTCGCCTAGGGAATCACTTTAAAATTATCTTTCTTGAATTCCTAAGCCCCTCCTTCATTATAAAATATGTACAAGGAGTCATTTCCCTAATCCCAAAGGCCCATGCAAACTGGACAATGGGAAGATAACCTATGACTCCATTTGCAGAAGCTTCTTGGTTCAGACCAACGACCGGCTTAAAACAAAATAAATTTAAAAATATAAATAAAATCACACAAAATGATAATATACCACCACACATAATCTCAAAATAAACTATTCTAACTTATTCACCCATTACAGTAAGCAATATAATCCATTAAAACACAAAATGCTCAGACATTGTAAAACTGTAACTATTTCTTCAATTACATAGTCCATACAAAAACTTTGCAAAATCAACCAACCTCTTGAAAAGGTCAAGGGAGGTCTTATATAATTTACCATGACCCTATCCTAGCAGTTTTAGATAGTTAGAAACCTCAAATTCCTGAAAAGACATTATTTCAAGAAATGATGTCCATGTTATCAATGACAACATTGACAACTTTTACAACTTTTGTCATTCTTGCATAAAACATGGTCCAACATGTTGATAACTTAACCAATTGCATAATTAGGCAAAGCGGACATCAAATAGGCCTCCTAAAACCTTCCTTGTCCAATTTGACGCCTAAATGGATCATTTTCACTATTGCCCCAACATTGGCAATATGAATTTAAATGAGAAACTTTGGACATTGTTTGAAAAGAAACACTAAAGACCTAATAAGACCTCCTTATCTAACTCAAAACATCCTAGGAATCACCTAGTCCTATTATTCCACCAATGGTGTGTCTAGGACTACGACAAGCCAAAAACAACTTAGAAGCCCTAGGTTATGTGTTAGCCCTACCTAGGTGCTCCTATACTACCAATAGCATTAACTTGTAAAAATTTAGAGCTTCTCAGTATATTGTTTACAAATCTGAAGCCTTTTTTAGTTTGTTTTGCCAAAGAAGGAGAAAATATCAGTTGGTTGTTTCATTGTTTACTTCTACTAGGAATGAAATAGTATTTCAGAAGCAACAACAAAGGTATTCTACTTCTTATGTGTTTTTCTTTCATGAGAATTGAGTGATTTAAATGGATTGCCTCTATTGAGTGTTTTCAAAACTAGGAAAGAGGTGTATTTAAATTAGTATGATGTCAAATTTCTTTCCACCTAAATTTTAGACCAGCAAGGGTCTTTTGAAATCATTTCATACCAAGAGGTATGAGCCATTTTGTTTTGATGGCATTAAAGATTTCCCACACGATGTGCCTCATGATGTCAGAGATTATTTTCCAAAATTTTGTGGAGATCAAGTTGTTTCATCAAGTCATCATGTTCAAATGTTTATTAAATTATTGGGTGACTTTGAAATAGAGTATGAAGATGTATACATGAAGTTGTTTTTTAAAACTTTAAAAGATAATGCTAGGGACTGGTTTTCTTTTTTACCAGCATGTTAAAATTTTTCTTGGGATGAATTACATGTTTCCTTTATGGAACAATTTGGTGAAGGAATGAATTTGAGTGATGTATTTACTGATTGGTTGAATCTTAATATTGAAGAAGATGAATTAGTTCCTAATTTTAATATCAAATTTGCAAGAGCTTTACATGAAATACCTTAAAGTAGTAGACCTCAAGACCATTTGTGTTTTATGGTTTACTATGATGCATTTGAAAAGAAGATGAATTATAGCTTGAGAGACAAGGAGCCTAAGACTTTGCATCGGGCTTTTAGGACATCAATAGAAATTGAAAACAATGCCAAGTATGGATTGAAAAAGAACCATTTCTCTAGAGGGATTTCCTTGCAAAATTAATTTGAGAATTGACAAGAGTATTATGATAAATTTGCAGCTCCAAGTAGGGGTATTGATACCTCTATTTTGGTATCTAGTCAAGTCTTGAATTCAGATTTGAATAGACATATTGTTAATGATCTTTTTTTCATATGGAGGAAACTTCTAATGATGATAGCAATGCATATGTCAAAGAAATGGTAACAATGAATGATGTATCAAATACTTATGATGGTGAATTTCTGAATAAATTTTTGCCTTACAAAATTATATCAGAAATCCCCTCTCATTTTGATCCTAGATCCAATGATACTAACAATGTTTTGAATGTTGAAGAGGATGTATGTGTTTTACACTCTTATGAGGATCAGGAGGATTCTGATACGTATGTTTTTCAAGAGAATGATATGTTGGAATATTTTGATTCATTTTTGTTATGTGAGCCTAGTGTAGCATGGGAATATAAGAGCATTCATGGAAGTGAATGAAAATCAACATGTGAAGGTAAGAGTATCTTCACAAATTTTGAAAATAATCTTTTACATCAGTGTGATACAAATGAATTTGGTATTAAGCGCTTTGAAGTGGATTTGGTATCAAAACTAAAGGAAAGAGGGATAGTAAATGATGGTATTCCTTATGAGATGGAGTATGATACTATCTTACAACTTTAACATGATATTATGAATGAAATCAAAATGAAGATCAATTAGTTGAGTCTTTTCAATCAAAGGGTAAAGTGCTAGATGAGTGTGTTGTTGAAATCCCTTCATTTAATGATGATCATCTTTAGCATATGAATTGTTTGTATAATGAAAATACTACACATAATGAGAGACTTGAGGATGATTTGTGTCCTTCCCCATCTCCTCTGATTGAAGAAGGTAGTATGAATTTGTTATCCACTTCATTTCCATGGTTCATATTTTCTTATATTTGTTGATGTGAAGAATGAGTTTCATACTTTTGGTTATGCTGACTCCTTTGGAAGAGCTTCTAAAGGTATGAAAGGAATTGAAAATAAGGTATTCTTCATTTTTATGATTCCTTGTGAGTTTGAATATCAGTTGTACAAATATAGTTTTCATTTTGATATTTGTACGCCAAGAAGAAAATTAGATTTTTGATAGAGGCAAGTGTTGTTTTCAGTTTTGCAAAGTTTTGAGGCCTTTTCTAAATTTATATTCTTGTATAGTTCCTTTCCTTTCATTTCAGTTGTGTGGTGTGTTTTCTTTCAATAAAGGGTTTCCATTTTTTAAAAGAGAGAAAGAGAATAAAATCTGATTTGAATATTTGGATTGGTCTACTTTAACCATGAGATTCTAAAGTTCTATGCATGCCTGCATGGGGCATGCATCCTCAGTTAGAGCCACTATTGGAACTCCAAAAGTTTGGGTACATTTTGGAGTGAATATAGTGAAAATTTCTCTAAGTGTAAGTTGTTTCCCTAAAAATATTTTATGAGAGGTCAATTTTGGATTCTTGTAAAAAGAAGCCTGATGATTTTTATGAGATACTAATTGGGGACTGGGTTGAAAAACTTTCATTTATAAATTAAAATGGGTTAAAAACATGTTTTTTTCATAGTCATATGGAGGTGGCTACATAGATCTGCATTTTTGCACTTATTCAGATTTTCCTGAGTGACCCTGATGTAACACTAGTCTTGCTACTCCCTAGCTTCCTCTAGGGAATCTTAGGGAAATATACTGACCTCCTAGGGTTCTTAAATTAACCCTATCCTCCTTATTATTCTTCTCACATTATCCTAATCCTTTCTACTAGTAAACACCAACAATGTAGAATCAAAACTCACCATTCTCCTTCCTAGGCTTCAAATGGCCTTTCTTGCTCCATCTACACAAACTCATCCAAATGGATCCCAAAATCTTCCATGTGGAAAGGTGGTCTTAAATATTGTTTATTCTACTAATTAAAATGTCCAAAAACAGCTTTGGGATTGAAATCCTCAATGAGTTCCAAATTCCAAGTCAATTACACCCAAAAGAGGGTTACTAGCATTAGGCCTAGTTAGGCTCCTTTTCTGCAATAACTTGTAAAAAATCTTAACAAGTCAAAAAACTAATACCATATCCTGATACCCTTTTTCAAGAACCTAAGGATTTTCTATGTCTTAGCTTCTTGTGGTGTCTGTACAGTACCCCCTACAAACATGCCTAAAATTCAGGGTTTTTGGTCCTTTTCACAGTATGCACAAGAAATTGATTTCCTTGGCTTACAAAAAAACTCACCCAAAGTTATCCTATAATTTAGGGTTCCCTCACTCAACATAATACCTTCCCAAAATACTTTATTAAAGAAATTAATTCTTTCAATCCCTTCACAATTCTCTGCAACTGCTGGTGATCCCTAGCCATGCATCTCTGGCTTTCCTAGGGCATCACCTTATAAATAGATGCCATAATTTCTTGGGCCCCTCCTTCATTGTACATAATGTAGATGGAGTCACCTTCCATAATCCAAGAGCCTTTGCAAGTTCCATGGTGGAAAATGGATCTATGACCCCATTTGCATATAGTACCCAATTCAAACCAGCAACAGGACAAAAACTAAAAGATTTTGCCAAAGAAACTAAAACTATTCAAATTAACAAACTACCACCAAAAAAAGTATTAGAAAAATATAAATTACCAAAATAAGTTCTTACAAAAGTAGATTCAATCCATTAAAATATCATATCCTCACAAAACACACAAACTATAATTGTTCTTCAATTACACAAACCGTACACACTATGACATAAACTTTCCAACCCTTGCAAATGATCAAGGAAAGCCTCTTATAGTTTACCAAGGTAGTAAAACACCGGTTTTAGATATTTAAGGAACTAATTCCTTCAAATTTGCATTCTTGCAACAAATGTTGTCAATGACAACATTGACAACTTTTGCAACTTTTTGGATATGCTATCCAAACTTGGTCAAAAGGTGTCCAATCTTTCCCAAATCACTAATTATGGTGTATAAAAATGAAATAGGACCTTTAGTCCTTTTATTTTCCACATTTGGCTCTAAAATCATAAAACACCCTAATAGACCTATATTGGACTCATAGGAACCTAGATTGGACTCAAAGGTCACTAAGGACCTAATTAAGCTTCCTCACACTTTACACCCTGCACACTAGGAACTACATGTTCCTGTATTAACCTAGTGGTCTGGCTAGAACCACTACAAGATAAAACATCAAAAGAAGCCCTAGGTTACATTTCACACTTAGCCTACCTAGGTGCTCCTGCACCATACTCCCCAACAAGGAAAGCTATGTAACTTTTGTGGATAATATATCCTTTGAAATGCACACCTTCTTGAAGTATGCCTCTAAAATCCATGAGCCCTCTGACTCTGGTCTATCTTTCCACTGAATCAGGTGTTCCATGTAGACTTTATGCCTTGTAGTCTTCTTAACCATGGAATCCAGAACTTTGTTAGCTACCATCTGGGGTTTGGAAGGCAATACAATAGCCTCAACATCCCCACTGATTCCATGACTGCACTGATTGATCTCATCCATCTTCCCTCTAGACTAGATTAAGTCCTGCACATTGAACATCGAAGATATGCTCACATATGAAGGTAAGTCTATATTATAGGCATTAGCCCCATATTTGGCTAATATTTTGCAAGGTCCCACCCTTTTCACCTGAAACTTGGTAGGGACACCTTTCTATAGCCTTGATTTGTTCAAGTGAACCATCACATAGTCACCCACCTCAAACTAAACATCTCTCCTCTTTTCATCAACTTTTAGCTTCAACTTTTGTTGACTGTCTTCGATTTTCTTCTTTACTTGTTCTTGTATCTCCTTCATAGTATGGGTGAAGTCCTCAGCATGTCCACTTCTATACTCCATGCCTCCAAGATCCTTGAGCTCACAAATACCCCTAGGGTGCATGCCATTAACCGCCTCAAATGGGCTTCTTCCTGTCATTTTGTTCTTACTGTCATTGTAATCATATTATGGTTGGGGAATGACCACATCCCAAGTCTACCCATAATCCTTATTTAGGCACCTCAATAGGTTACCCAAAACCCTATTTACCACCTTAGTTTGTCCATCAGTCTGAGGGTGGTAAGATGAACCAAAAGATAGATTTGTAACAAATCTAGTCCATAATGTCCTCCAAAAATGGCTCATAAATTTCATATCCCTATCTGACACTATGCTCAAAGGAAGACCATGAATCCTCACAATCTCCTTAAATAAAAAATAGGCTATGTGGCTAGCATCATTAGTAGTCTTACATGGAATGAAATGCCCCATTTTACTAAATCTATCAACAACTACATAAATCCTATCATACCCCTGCTTGGTTTTGGGTAGGCCTACAATAAAATCCATACTCACACACTCCCATGGCTGGTTAGGGATTGGTAAAGGCTGATACAATCCTGCATTACTCATTCCTCCTTTTACCTTCATGCAAACAACACATAGCTCCACATATTTGGTGACATCTTTCACCAACTTTGGTCAATGGTAGAACCTTTGTACAAGCTCTAAGGTCTTGTTCATATCAAAGTGACCACTTAGAGATTCATTATGTTTCTCCTATATGAGATTCATCCTCATAGAACCTCTTGGCACACATAACTGGTAACCCCTGAATAATAGTCTATTTTGTAAAGTAAACTCTAAGAAATTGCTATGAAAATGATCTTCAAATTCAACACATACCTTATATGTTTCCCCAAAGTCCTCATCTGCCTTGTATAAGTCTCTGAAACTATCAATGCCAATGCTAATTATTTGGACTTCTTGGACTATAAGTAACCTTTGACTTAAGTCATCTACAACCTTATTGATCTATCCCTTCTTATGCTTTATAGTAAAGGTAAGTTCTTGTAAATACTCCATCCATTTCAAGTGCCTATTGCTTAGTTTGTCCTGAGTATTTATGTAGCTAAGAGCTTGATTTTTAGTAAATACCACAAACTCTTTAGGCAATAGATAATGCCTCCATTTTCTAAGGTACTGAACTAAAGCATATAGTTCCAAATCATATGAAGAATATCTCTTCTTTCCCTCATTCAATTTCTCACTAAAGAAGGAAATTGGCCTACCTTCTTGACTCAATACACCTCCTACTGCCATCCCACTTTCATCACACTCAATAGTGAACAATTTCTCAGATCTTGGCAATTGTAGGATAGGTTGAGTAGCCACTTGTTTCTTCATCAACTCAAAGGCTTTCTCTTCTTCTAAGGTCCACCTAAACTTAGTTTTGACCCCACCCTTAATAGTATCCATCATTGGTTCACATATCCCACTAAAACTCCTAATAAACTTCCTATAAAACTATGCAAGGCCATGAAAAATCCTTACCTTAGTGGTTGTAGTAGGTGGAGGCCAATTTAGGATAGAAAAAACCTTGTCTTGGTCCATCTTCAAAGACTCTTTGGACACTTCAAAGCCCAAATACACTAGCTCTTGTTTTAAGAAGTCACACTTTTCAAGGTTGATAGCCAATTTCTCTTCATGCAACCTCTTCAATACTGCCTCAACATGTTTGATATGCTCCTCTCTTGTCTTGCTAAATATCACTATAAAATCAAGATATACCACCACAAACTTCCCTATGAAGTCCTTCAACACCTCATTCATGAGCCTCATGAATGTGCTTGGAGAATTAGAGAGGCCAAATGGTATGACAAACCATTCATATAACCCATCTATGGCCTTGAATGTCATTTTCCATTCATCACCTTCCTTCAACCTAATTTTTTGATACCCACTCTTCAAGTCCAACTTGGTAAAGTAAATTTTCCCTCCAAGGCAATCCATGAGATCCTCTATCCTAGGTATAGGGAACCTATCCCTTATTGTGATCTTGCTTATAGCCCTTGGGTCTGTGAACAGTCTCCATTTTCCTCCCTTCTTGGATGCCAACATAACTAGGACTGTACAAGGGCTAATACTCTTCTTGATCAAGCCTTGATCCAAGAGTTCATGTACTTGTCTAGCTACCTCCAAGTTTTGATTAGGAGTAAGCTTGGATGCTGCCTTATTGGGCAGAGATGCCCCTGGCACAAAGTCTATTTGGTGACTTATTACCATCTTAGGTTGTAGGGTTGCAGTAGTTCCATCACTCACTATGTCCTTGTACTTCACAAGAAATTCTTGTACCTCTGGTGGTAATTGCTACTTCACTATTTTTTCATCCTCCTTGCATCTTAGCACAATGGCATACCCTTCACTGTCATCATCCTTGATATCTTTCACAAACTCCTTCCCACTACACAACATGACATTAGGAGTCTTTGACTGTGGTTCTTCATCTTCTAGTAAAGAATGAATCTTGAAAGTCTTCCCTCCTTTATTTAAGGTGATGGAATACTCCTTCCCATCATATACTGCCCCATTATCAAATTTCCAAGGCCTTCCTACTAAAAAATGGAAATAATCCATTGGTAGGATATCACAAAGTAGTCTATCCTTGTACCCTACAATTAAAAACTCTACCCATGTTTTCTCATTGACCAATACACTTTGACCTTTGTTGAGCAATGTCACCTTATAGGGATTTACATGAGGTATTTTGGCTAGCTTGAGTTTCACTACTGCCTCCTCTGAGATGATATTATCTGTGGATCTAGAGTCCATAATCACTTTACAAACCTTACAAAGAATTTTGTATCTGATTCTAAATAAGGCCCTCCTATGTTTGGGCTCATCCTTGATTGGTTTTCTTATCAGTACTATTTTGAACATCAATTTCTCTCCCATCTTTGAATCTAGATGGTCAATCTTAGGTGCTTTGACACTTGAAGTGTCCTCATGAGCATATCTACCCTTTTGTCACTATTTTCTGCAAAAGGTTTGTCAGGACATTTATAGGCTGGATGGCCTAATTTCCCATAATAATAAACCTTCATGGTTGCAAAGTAAGAACTAATCCTACCTCCTCTTCCTCTTTTAGGACCACCATAATTACCCCTTCCTCCATTATAGCCTCCTCTTGAATTGCTTTTAGTCTGCTGCTCTGTCAACTTGTTTTCCCCTTGTGACCTTTTCTCACTACCCATGCCTTGGTATCCTCCTCTTTGACCCCTTTGGTCTCTTCCTCTACCTCTATTATTCTTGAAGCTATAATCACCCTTCTTCTTGTTCTTCTCCTCCACTCTTATGGCCAACTGATGACACTTTTGGATTTTAGTTGGTGTCCATAGGATAATCTCCTCTTGGATGTTCCACTTCAATCCACCCAAGTATCTAGCCACTTTGATTGACTCTTTTTCTTGCAATTTAGACCTTAGACACAATCTTTGGAATTCCTCAGTGTATGAGGCCACATCTAGGTCTTTTTGTTTCAAGTTTTGTCTCTTTCTATGGAGTTGTATTTTATATCCCTCCGGGAGATAATTCTCCTTCAACTTAGTCACCATGGTATTCCAATTTTATATTGGTTTCTTCCCCACTCTTACCCTCTCATCCTAGAGGTATTTTAAGCATTCAAAGCTGACCCTCTGAGTCTAGACTTGGCCACCTTAAGATTTTGGGCTTTAGTCACACCCTCACATTCGAAATGGTTCTCCATTCCCTCTATCCAATCTATTACTGCTTCAATATCTATTTTGCCACTAAACAAAAGGATTCCTTCCAATGCTTTTCCACCCAATGCTTTGACAGCCTTAAATAATGGCTCTTCATTCAAGAGAGAGTCAAGTTCTAGATTTATGTCTCCCTCAACAACCTTCTTTCCCCTATCACTTCTTTCCACTGCTTCTCTGCTTCTAGCTGCTTCATTAGCAACTTCCTCTAGCCTTAACTTCATTCCTTCTAAGGCTACTTCAAGGAGTTGGTTCCTCTCTTTTTTCTCATCCAATTCCTTAGCTAATTCTGAATTTGTGACCATCTTTGACTCTCCTACTGATTCTCTAGTAGTTTTTTACATGCACTAACTTCCCAAGTTTCTCAACTTGCTCTGATACCACTCTGATGTAACACTAGTCTTGCTACTCCTTAGCTTCCTCTAGGGACTCCTAGGCCACTCTATTAACCTCCTAGGGTTCTTAAATCAACCCTATCCTCCTTAGGATTATTCTCACAAGATCCTAATCCTTTCAACTAGTGAACACCAACAATGTAGAATCAAAACTCAACATGCTCCTTCCTAGACTTCAAATGGCCTTTCTTGTTTCATCTGCACAAACTAATCCAAATGGATCCCAAAATCTTCCATGTGGAAAGGTAGTTTTCAATATTTTTTATTGGAATAATTACAATGTCCACAAATAGCTCTGGGATTGAAATCCTCAATGAGTTCCAAATTCCATGTCAATTACACCCAAAATAGGGCTACTAGCATTAGGCCTACTTAGGCTCCTTTTCTGCTATAAATTGTAAAAACTCTTAACAAGTTAGAAAAATAATACCATATCCTGATACCCTTTTTCAACAACCTAAGGTTTTTCTAGGCCTTGGCTTCTAGTGGTGTCCATACAATACCCCTACAAACATGCCTAAAATTTAGGGCTTTAGGTCCTTTTCATAGTCTACACAAGAAATTGATTTCCTTCGATTACAAAACAATTCACCCAAACTTCTCCTCTGAGTTAGGGTTCCTTCACTCAAGATACTACCTTCCCACAATTCTTGATTGAAGTAATGAATGCTTTCAATCCCTCCACAATGCTCTACAACTGCTGGTGATCCCTAGCCATGCATCTCTAGCTTGCCTAGGGAATCACCTTATAAATAGTTGCCATAATTTATTGGGCCCTTCCTTCACTATACATAATGTACAAGGAGACACCTTCCATAATCTAAGAGCCCATGCAAGTTCCACGGTGGAAAATGGATCTATGACCCCATTTGGATACAATGCCCAATTCAAACTAGTGACAAGATAGAAACTAAAAGATTTTACCAAACAAACTAAAACTATTCAAATTAACAAACTACCACCAAAAAAAGTCTTAGAAAAGTCTACATTACAAAAAACAAATCTTGCAAAATTAGATTCAATCCATTACAATATCAAATCCTCACAAAAAACACAAACTGTAACTGTTCTTTAATTACATAGTCCATACACACTCTGACATAAACTTTCCAACCCTTGCAAATGATCGAGGATAGCCTCTTATAGTTGAACAAGGCACTAAAACACCCATTTCAGATAGTTAAGGAACTTATTCCTTTGAAGTTGCATTCTTGCAACAAATGTTGTCAATGTTGTCAATGACAACATTAACAACTTTTGCAACTTTTTGGATATGCTATCCAAAATTGGTCAAAAGGTCTCCAATATTTCCCAAATTAGTAATTATGGTGTATAAACATGAAATATGACCTTTAGTCCTTTTCTTGGCCACATTTGGTACTAAAATCATAAAAAACCCTAATAGACCTAGATTGGACTTAAAGGTCATCAAAGACCTAATTAGGCTTCCTCACAATTTACACCCTACACACTAGAAAATACATGTTCCTTTATTAACCTAGTGTTCTGGCCAGAACCATTACAAGCCAAAACATCAAAATAATTCCTAGGTTACATTGCACACTTAGCCTACCTATGTTCTCCTGCACCAGACCCACTACAAAGGCTTCTCTCTAATGCTCGGTTGTTAAGTCATGATATAAGGTTTTTTGCATTATTTTTTAGGCATGGAAGTGAGTCTTCTTGTCCATTTTTTGACCCCTGGGAGCTCATTTGATAACTTTACCCAAGCTATTCTATTTGCATTTTATTCATTTTCCCTGAGTGTGAAAATGCAGATTTCTGAGTAGCCTAATTTGAGCTCCCACAAGTTTTATCCAGTTCAAGACGTTGAAGAATTACATTTCCCCCTGCATTGAAAACATGAAAGTGTACCTTCCTGAAGATTTTTAGACTCAGACCAATCCAGTTGTCCACTTTTCTTAGCTGATTCCAAATCCATTTTTTTGCATTTTCACTATGTTTAAATTCAGAATGTTCTAAAGTGTTGACTTTGCAGATTAATATCGGTTGATCATTCAATTTTCAGAACAAGTTGATGGTAGCTTCATATTCCTTATGTGAAGGTGAATCCATGTTCATAGTTTCATACTTTGAGGGTCATTTTTGATGGGTTTGTGGAATCAAAATCAAGAGCAATTTATGAAGATTTATAATGTAGACAAAATCATTTTGCAGAGTTGTTGTTTTCAGAGGGTTGTATTTTCATGTCAGATGGTTTCCTTAGGATGTCAGTTATGGATTCATACTCTTTGCATATAAATGTACTACCTGGATTAGTGGGTAAATCTCAAAGCATGTTTTGCTATTTTTGCATAGGCGAGTCCAAATGAAATTTCCACTATTTTAATATTTGTACTTTTATAGTATTCTGGGATTGCCAAGTTTGATCAGCTATCTCTTGCACATGGAGCAAGATCCAAAGAATTCCTTTTCCATGCATACTCAGTGTGTTACAAGGAATCACTATGCCAAATGATGGATCCTTGGGAGTTGATATGGTATATTTCCAAGTTGCATTTTGGGCGGGGTTTGTATGTGTTTGAATATTGTTGGTTACAAAATAATTGAGATTGCTCACTTTGAATGTTATTATCTTTTGTTCCTGATGTTTTCAAGCTAATCCAATTGGCGATCATGCTCAGATGCTGGAGGTAAGTGGGTTTTCCATTCCTCATATTTGCAGAGGTTCTTCTAGTCAGTTTTTAAGACCAGTTCCAAAGGCCAGTTGCCATTATGTGATCAATTTGTAGAAATGTTACAAAAATGATTGTAAAAGTCACCAGTTTCATACTTTATGGTCAAATTACACAATGTTTTATACTTAGAATGTGAAATTATGGACAAGAGGCATCAGCTACAAGGAAGCTTCAAAATAATGCAAATAACAATATTGCTACAGAGAAGTGGATTCATTGGAAGAGAACATGGTAGCTATAATAACTACCAACTTTTGGGTTACAGTAACCACTACCTTGCACATGTCTTGCAATCATTGCATTCCACCTGGATGACCTCTATTCAGCATTCTATCAGATAGTTCACATGTCAAATTTGTGCTTGAATGCCAATTGCATTCTCATGAGGATAACTTGCAACTACAGTGTCTGACAACATTATAGCATCTTTTTTATTTTGAATGGATGTCTACACCATTTTTTGAAAGTTTCCACTGCAACATGAGCAGGGAGGATGTGTTCAAGGTCATGGCATATGGATTTTACCAAAAAATCACATTTACTTTAAAGTTTATAAATCCTTATCAACAAATCCATTGGTTAAAAATCCTGTAATCATTACATTCCATGTGGTGACACGTCTTTGAGGCACTCCATGAAACAATTTAGAGAATGAAGCCCATGCTGATATGATAAGATGCTTGCGCTAATTACAAAGGGAGTTTTAAAACATACATTATGCAATTTGTAGTTGTCATGTGAAAAGCCAACGTAGAGTATAAGTTATTTTAAAAACAAAAACAAATGCAAATTATAAATATAGAGGTGTCTGTGTAGATCACTAAGGAGAAGTTTTAAACATTAATAAAACTCTAAATTGCAATTCTTTTAATGATTGCAATACCCCACACATCATTAAGGAAGCTTTCCAAAAACATTTAAAGAAATAAATGTATGTTGCATTAAAAGTAGCTAGAGGATTGCGTAGCCTTGAAGAGACCCAGCGCAGCACATGGAGGACCTTCCCAAACATTCAAAACATGCCAAATACAAATGGAAAGAGTAGATTATTAAAAACGTGCGCAGTTAGCGGAGGATCCAGCGCAGGATACAAGGAAAAACATGTTAAAATTCACAAACAAAGTGTTGTGTGGGAGGTTGAATGTCTTGCGTAGGTCAAAAGTAACAAATTCTAGAAAGCCCATGCATGGGCATTAAAAATAGAAGGGAATTGAATTAAAGAAAGCGCATAACATAGGGGAGGCATTAAAAAGAAAAGCATTGCAAAATGGAAGCACAAACAAGTATATGAACTATTTGATAAGTACCTAATAGGAGGTAGTCCAGTGTATGGAGTTTCAAAATATTTGCAATAATGCTTGTGCAGAAAAGCAATAATTCCAATGCAAAAGCCCACATAGCAAGTTGGGGGCATTAAACCAGAACTTTTAATTGCAAATGTATTTACCAGGTGTAAATCATTTAGAGTCTGCGCAATTAAATAAAGGAGGTTTTAAAGTTTTAAAACAATGCAAAGTGCAGGTCTATTGCCACATACACTATGTAGAGCATGTGAGAGGGTGTGTAGAGTTTCAATGGAAAATGTTGTGCATGTTTTACAAACAAAAAACATTGATAAAATTCATGCAAGGCGATGAAAATAGAACCCTACATAAATACCAAGGTATTAGCTTACACAGATTTGGGAGGATAGAAAATAGAAATTGATAGGTATTTTAAGCTATGTAGGAGACAAGATGGAAGCCCACGCAATATTTGAAGCCTGTTTTCTAAACATTTAAAACAAACAAATGCATGTGGCAGGTCTTTAGTTCCAACGTAGAAGCCAAATGGGGCTGTTGTGCATAAAGTTTTTTAAATGAACATGCAACCAATGATAAATGCATATTACAGAGCCAGTACATGGAAATAGAAAGGGGTTTTTGTTTTTAGACCAAGGAAAAACTATGCAGGTATAGAAAGAGGCTTGAAAACTTAAAGAATGTAATGTGTATTATCCTACATTCAATGGGTGAGAATTTTCTTTGGTATTTTTATATGAAAACACTTACATTACACTGTAAGTAAGAGGCTAAGAGGCTCCCTAGTGGGCCCCTTGGCTAGATGATTCAATGTCTAGGTGGGCCCATTATTTTGAGCATGATGTGTAGTAAAGGCTTTAGAACACAAAGAGGATTAATCCCACATTGGTCCCGAAAGGATCATTTCAGATGTTTATAAAGAAAAACATAAACATAATAGAATGTGAAGAAGAGTAGGAAAGTGTCTTCACACACATGTACAGGTGACAAATGGTGCCTCAGGAAATGTGTCAATGACCAAAAATACCAAATTTTACAGACAAGTGGCAGTGACGATAGGTGGCTTGGTGGACATGTGGCAGACGATCGCACAGTTGGGAGATGCTAGTGGTCAGAGGAGATAATCATGGAGACTTTGTGAATAGTCACTAGACTAACCACACGCAAAGTCGCAAAGTGATTGCAGTTAACCACCAGGGCTTCAGAGATCACGTGACTATCCAGTCACAAATTCGTGAGATACAAACCGTTAACCACCAAAATTTTTGAGATTGAACGACCACCATCAAATGGAGAACAGATCTAAGGGCCCGCACATAGTCTCTAGATCTAACCAGGGTTAGTGAATTGTTTCAGAGACTTAGAGACTACATTATGCAGGATAACCATGGTTAAGGCATGGTCAAGGTGTGGTCAAGTTAAATCTTATAGAGACTTAGAGACTGAGGGTTATCTCCAAGTCTCTAAAGGATACCATGGTTAAGAAAATCTCTTAGAGACTTAGAGACCAAGTTTTCTCCAAGTCTCCAAAGTGAACTAGGGTTAGAAGATGAGTTAGCAAAGCAAGTTAGGAACAACTAGCCAGTGTGTGACAAGTGTCCAATTGTGGTGGAATCTGGGGAAAAATCTACATAAAAGAAGAATTTCAAAGGAATGTGCATAGGTTTTAAAAATTTAAAATGATTTAAAATAATAAGTCTGTGCAAAGTATTAAAGAGGAAAATAAAGTTAAAATTGCATAGACACGTATTAAATGCAAAGATTAAAATAAAGTACAAGATTGAAACATTAAAACAACATGGTCTTTCCTATAGTCAAATGAAATATTTTTATTTCAAACTGGAAATGTGCTTTCACAGAGGGATTTTATCAGAGGGGGAAAATCATATATTGAAGAGGCTTAGAATAAAATTGGTTAAAATGATGATTGCAAAGAAGAAGCAGTTGTTGAAGGAAGATCAGATTTCTTGGAGAAGATATTTATTTGAAGACTGATAGGTGTCGGTAGATGAAATTGATTTTCCAATTTCCTATATCTCTCTTCTTCTCAATTGTTGCAAGGATGTTGAATAATTTACACTACTAGGCACTTTTCTGAATTTTGAGTCTTCATTTTTTGAGTTACTTTGTCTTGTAAATGTACAGAATTAGATGATTTTTCAATAAAGAACAATGGAATCCCCATGCAATATTCATTGATGTCTTTTTATGTCTTTTTTTAATTCTTGTGTATTAATATGTAAGGAATTTTAATGTACTGGTTACAAGGTAGTTGTGAGCTTGTTTCTGAGTTTCTTTCAAGGAGAGATTAATTATTAGAGGAAAAATCTGAGGGTTTAAGATTTGCATACGAATTTGATGTCCGGGTATTGGATTGATAAGAGTGATTTGTAAGGCACTTCACTTGGTTTCTGTGTGTTTGGATTTGGAGGGTTTTCTGGGGAAGTGTATTCACTTGAATTTGTTTCCCAATAGATAAGGCACTGGTCCTTACTTGTCTTGAAATTTTTATAATCAATCCATTAAATTAATTCACCTTTACTTTATGTTGAAGAGCATACATGTCATGTCTTTTGTTGTAGAATACAAGATTTTTTGGTGATTCTTTGAAGAAGTGAATCCATGGGTTAGCCTGCCTAATCTTAGAGTTTGAAGAGAAGAAGGATCTAATCCTTATTGTAACATTGACCATTTCCATGGTTCTTAGAACACTTATGCAGGAGGGATCTTGTATAATATTGGTTGAGTCTTGGATTCCTAGTTATACAAGTCTAAGAACTATCCATGGTCACATCTGCATAATGGGGTTCAGCTAGAGAGTGCTCATGTATGTAGAGATTGGTTATGTTTTAGCTGCACCTTCCTGAGCATGTGGAGCTCAAAGTAGAAGGGGGATCAAATCCTCATCAATTAGCCTTTTCTTTCCCCTCAGTTTGTAGGAAGAAGTAGATTCATGTGAGTTTGATGAAGATCCCCAATCATCAATTAGCCTTTATAAATGAGGGATACAAGAAAAATCACTAACATGTGCTACATCTATAATTTAAATGGTAAATTGGTGATAGGTAAATGATTCTTTTTTGGGATGATACTTGGGTAGAAGACACACCCTTGTCCTCTCAAGTACTTTTTCATGATCTTTCTAATTTTTCTAAATGCTTATTTGGAGTTAAGGTGGTTAACTATCTTGATCATTCTAAATCCTAGAAAATCATCCCATTTTGTTGTTTGGATTTATAGAAATTAATGCCTCTTGCCTAAATTCTCAAAAAAAACTTACAAAGGAGAGAATCCTTGTAGTGCCTCCCATGGTTTCATTTTGATCCATATTTATTTTGATTTGAGATACTCTATTTATGTTATTTTTTGGTTATCATCATGATGAGATGCTTTTGATGACAGTACCTAATTTTGGTTTCTAGTATCTTAGTTGTGGTAGATGGTTAGTTTATTTTGTTTGCAGTTTTGATCATATCTTCTTGGTGATGCTAGAGATATGATATGATACCTTATGATGATATCATGTTTATTTTTCTTTAAGAAATAATGAATTATTATGTTAATGATTATATCTAGTTTCACCATAAAATTATGTCTTATATGTTGTTGGAGATTTCAATAATTACTTCCTTTGGTATATACTCATGTTTGCATGATTGATTATTTAATGCTTATATTTAAATATGTAAATGTTAATACAATGGTTATTTAAATGAAATAATGTTCATTTTTTTCTCATGGTGTGTGTGTGTGTGTGTGTGTGTGTGTGTGTGTGTGTGTGTCTATAAAGGGATTGGGGTGGTGAATCAGTGCACCCACAAAACTGAAACATTTCTTTAATAGCTTCCATAATAACCAACATGAAAAAGAAAGTATTACATAGAAGCTAAGAAAATAAACTATTCACACAAAGTAAGCTCAAGATAAAATATTTTTCCTATGAAAACCCTTTTTAGAGGGAGAAAATCACATGTGAGATGATACCCACAAATTTTACTAGTGCACCAAATAAATTTGTCATGTTATGAGCAATTACAAACACCCTGCTAAGGGCATACCCAGTTAAGAGTATCTTTAGCCTAGTTAGAAGCTAATATAAGTCTTTTTAAGTACTACCATGTTAAGGGATATCAAAATCCTTATGAGAGTTACCTGGTTAGAGGATTTATACTTCAGATCGTATCATAGATCATGCTCACCCTATTAGGAGTGACCTTGTTAAAGGATTTCACTTGCAAACCTATTCTGGCTTTCCTTGAGATAGACCCAAGAGTAAGTGATCTGGTTATGACACTTATTCTCTAATAGATTCACTTCAATTGTAATCACAACACCTCCTTAAACATCAACTCTCCTTTATTCAACTTAACAAAATCACAACCACTTATTGCATCATCACATTATTACCCTAAAACTTGATTTCATCCTTATTTTATAACTTGTCCAAGTCGGCATCTTCCCTAAAATGTTTTACCCACTAACATAAAAATAAAATTGTATCATACCAAATATATTGGTCAAATTAGTAAAGTCAACACAACATTGACCAAGTCATAAATAAACATTTAAAAACATTAAATTGACCAGTTAGCTTATCTAATCAAACTTGTTCTACCTTACTTTTGTTCTTCCTATCAATGTAACTTCAATCTTAAATAACTTGTGCAATACTTAAATCTAACTAATGTGGTCATATATATATCTATATATGCCTCTATAGATTCTAAATGCATGATCGTACACCTTAAATTGATCTCTAACTCTAAATTTGGTCACTTGTACCTCACATAATGTCTTCTTCCCTGTTGACTGAACACTTAGTCATTTCTCCAAATAGATCCTTCAATGCCATCGGTAAAACTAATCTCATTCCTGCAGTGGTTCATGTTTCCAGCAACGACAAAACCACAATACAATATTATGATCAACACTCATATTGTCTTCAACAAATTCCAACAATCTCCCCCTTTGGCATTGATGGAAACACTTAGAAAAATAAACAAAAAATTTTATAATTATCTAACTATTGTATAAATGAAAAATACATTTCATTGCAAAGAAATAAACTAATTCCTAATATCTCAATAGATCCCCCTAGGATTTACAAACATGTATACACCCCTTGACCATTACATGACATTTTTCATGAACTTAGCCAAAATTTTAGCCTTATACACTACTCCCCCTTTGACAACAATGACAAAGGTATTACAAAAAGTGTGAAAACTTGATTTATGTAAGAGTAGAAACACCTAATTACATTCTACTAAAAATATCATTGAAGGCACCCTTTAAAATCTATAGATCACTATCCCAAGTCTTCAGTAAATTCTCCATAATCGCTATCTGTCCACTTGAAAAAAATGCTATTTCTCTAAATCATCAACTGTGCACATATCTAGAAATGCTAGGGCATTCTCAACCTCCTTCACACTATGTTTCAAATCTGTAATTTGGGAATCAACAAACTCTACAACTCCATCAAGTTATCAATTCTGTTATCTTTCTCATTCCTATTTTATTTCAATTTGTTGTTATTGATAACCTTAGCACCAAAGTTAGTATCAGGCTCATGTATAGGATCAAAAATTGCAACAAGTAATCTGAGCTCCTGTTGTGTTTCACATTTTTCCCTCTCTAAATATTTCAAGAACTGGAAAAAGTCAAATATAGATTTAATAATCTTACCACCTTCACTTAATGCATCCTTTAATCGATTGAAAACCAAAGTAGGTGTTTTATTTTCTGTGACAATTAATTGTGCTAACTTCTCTGACCTCTTCTTCTCATAAACCTTCTCTTCTCTCAGAACTGCAACATCCTCTAAATGTTTCATTTCTTCGCTGGTAGCAATGACCAAATGGGATAGTTGCAATATCAGTGTGGCAGTCTCATCACACTTCACATTTCTTAATAAATTTGAAAGTAAATCTTGGACATTGATAATTACCTATGCTTCTTGCTTCATCCTTTCCTTCTCATGCATCTTCTTCTTAAAATATTTAATCTAACCCCATACCTTTCTAGTGAAATCATTTCCTAAGAGTCTATTATAGTTATTGATTTGAATGAAAAATGCAGTACTATCAACCATGTATTCCTACCGATACCAAGGAACGTGTTTTCAAAATAGAAAAATAAACACATGATCACCTTACCATACTTGAACTTTTATATCTTGTCCTTTCATACCTTTTCCAAATTCAACATTAGCTTCTCTCTCATATCTTCTTCCAAATTATAGTCCTCATTTTCCTTGATCATAATATAGGTTGTATGATAGAACCATCAGTTATACTATTCAACCTACTTGAATGATACACCTAGTAGCCATTAACCATAGATGCATAGTTTACCACTTCATCTGAAATATCATTCACTGTCATAGCATGCCCACCTCACTTCTATTATTTTTAGTCTGATCACTTCATCCTTAGGAATTGTGTGAAGAATGGGCACACCACTAGTTGTACATAGACTAGTTACAATATGGATTTCCTCCTCTTCTTTTTAACTTTATGTGGTCGATCTAACCACTTGAAATGGTCACAAATTATGCTCAGAACATACCTAACCTGATCATCTTCAAATTCATCAGGGTAACTAACTATGCGATGAAAACATTTATCAAAAATTTGAGTATGTTCATCCTTCAACACTAAATTGTCATCACATAACTTATTTTATTGTTCATCTATTTCCCCTAATCCTAGGTCTTCTAATTTGAAATAAATAAAATCTCTAAAATCCTCTACATGCAGAACACCATAGGGAACTCTAATTAGGGCACCTCTTGGGTCATTTTCCATCAACTTGAATGGATGTTTCTTAAACTTTGGTCGGGGCCTCTCAATAATATCAATCAAATTAGGAATAACCATCTCCAATTTTCAATCATAAGAGAAGATCTCAAATAAATACCTCAAATAGTTCACAACTAGGGTTCTAGAAAAAGAACACAACAACATATGATTGATTTTCTCTTCCGGATCAACACAATCAATATCTCCTTATCACTTGAATCTTTGAAAATGGCTTGAATAATGCTACTTTCACTCCACAACAGCTTTCACAATGTGCAAGGTGAAAATGTAATCGATAATATACTTTTTATCTACCTTCACACACGTATTAAATTCACTTACCGATAGAGCTTACCTTTTCACCGATTGACCCAAAAACTCATTATCGATGATCAAAGCACCATGTAACTAATCAAATCTTCATAATACACTCCAAATGACCTTATTGTATCTTAAAATGGAAATACATCTTACAATACACCTATAGGGGGTCTGAAGTTGGATTCAAAAATACTTACTCCCCCTAAGCCACATGAAGGCTTAGTTTGGTGATGAATTATCCAAACCCAATGGAGATGTGGATTCCTCCAATGTCTTACTATCTTCTTTCTTCTTCCAAGTCTTGTTCTTCTCTTTTCTAACCTCTTTCATATTCACAATCTACTTTTCTTTCTAATTACTTCACTAATTTACCGATTGGTTCCTTTTCCTATAGTTCCTTGATAGATGTCCAATCTTGTGACAATGAAAACATGTCATACCAATTGATCTTCATGGTCCAAAATTACCTCTTTCAGACCTTATTCTACAATTCACAGTTATGTGTCCATAATTACCACAAATTGATCATGTGACATTTAACTGTCTCTCTTTTGTAAAGTCTTTCTCAGTTCACTGGTGACCTTTGATTGTTTACTCTTGACTTGTAATCATCAGCTTTGTCATCATATTTGTTGTAGTTGTAACATTAACCATTAAATATAATAGATCTACTACTAGATCTAGATCTAAAATAATATATAGTATATCTATACTTATTGCAGTTGTAGAAATATCCATCAAAATTCCTAGCTCTATTTGCATACATGCTTCTACATACATTTGTAGTATGACCTACCTTATGACAATTGAAACATACAAGTTTATAGGATTTCTTACAAAACATTATTTGTGTTACCTTTAGTGGATACTTTCCTTCTTTCTTGATCTCCTTTATTCCAGAAGATTCACCAAATTAAAAGGTAGTATGACTAGTATATCCAAGATTGATGGTCTCTTTGCTCCTTTTTTTTATTTCTTGTTTATTCATTAATTTTTGCAATTCTCTCATTTAATTTATTTAATATATCATTATCAGTTTTTTACTCTCCTTTTAGTTTCTCATTCTCATTTCTTAGATTCTCATTATCCCTTAGGTATTTACCATTTTCCTCACTTGTATCATGTAATGTGATAACTTATTTTCTTGACTTGAAAAGTTCATCTTCCACATCTTTTAGTGCTTTATCCTTGGCCTTTAGGGAATATTTTGTAGCTTTCCTTGCATCCTCTGTAGATCTCCTTCATTCCAACTCTTCACCCATCCTGATTGATTGATCTTTAATATCTCTCTTAAGTTTTGTCTTGTCTTTGCACAATTTTTCATTCTGCATAGCCATGGCTTCCAAGGCTGCTCTAGATTCATCAAATCCACTTTGTTCGTACAATTTCTCAATGTAGTCTTTACTCTCACTCAACTCTTCAACAAGTTCTTATCTTTTATTTCTTGATTGTTTCAGTTGATTCTTCAATTCCTAATGACCATTTTAGCTTCTTTAGTTTCCCCTTATGCTTCAACAAATCCTCCATATTCGCCTTAAGGATCCTCCCCAAGTTGTTAGGATTATTCAAGGGAACTATAATATGATACCAATTTTTAGTCTTTAAAGGAACTAAGAGGGGGAGTAAATCAGTGCACCCATAAAAATAAAACGCTTCTTTAATAGCTTCCACAATAACTAACATGCAAAAGAAAGTATTACATAGAAGCTAAGAAAATAAACCATTCACAAAAAGTACACTCAAGACACAAGATTATTTCTATGGAAACCCTTGTTAGAGGGACAAAACCATGTGTAAGATGATACCCAAAAATTTCACTATGGAACCAAAGAAATCTTCCCTGTTAGATGAAATTACAAACACCCTTCTAAGGGCATACCCAGTTAAGAGTATCTTTACCCCGGTTAGAAGCTAATATAAGTCATGTTAAGAACTTGCAAACCTATTAGGGATTTCCCTTATATAGACCCAAGATTAACTGATCCGATTATGACACATCATGTCTGATAGGTCCACTTTAGCTCTGATCACAATGTCACCTTAAAAAACAAATATCATTTCTTCAAATTAAAACAATCACAACCACTTATTGCATCATCACATTACTACCCTAAAACTTTATTTCAACCTTATTTTATAACAACTTGTCTAGTTTGGACTTTTCCCTAAAATATTTTACCCACCGACATAAAAATAAAATTGAAACATGCCAAAATGCATTGGTCAACTTAATAAACTAAACGCATATTTTTCCAAGTCATAAATAAATATTTAAAAACATTAAATTGACCAGTTAGCTGATTTAATCAAACTTGCTTTGCCTTACTCATGATCTTCCTGTTAGTGTAACTTCAATCTTCAATAACTTGCACAATACTTTAATCTAATTTATGTGGTCACAGATATAGCTAGATATGCCTCTATATATGTTAAATGCATGATTTCACACCTTAACTTGATCTCTAACTCCAAATCTAGTCACTTGTACCTTACATACTATCTTCTTTCCAGTTGACTGAACACTTAGTCATTTTTCCAATTACATTGTTCAACACCATCAGTAAAACTGATCTCATGCCTTCAATAGACCATATTTCCAGTAATGAAAACACCACAATAAAATCTCATGATCAACACTTAGATCATCTTCACCAAATACCAACTTATATATAT
>MU227340.1:4294943-4311589 GCA_018584345.1 Thuja plicata | reverse complement strand
ATGATTGTATGCTTGGAATCCACCTTGAAAGAGTTTTGAGGATGCACAAAGGATCTTGAAGGAAGATCACACCACCATGATGGCTAGATCTAGGATTTGAATAATGAATCTTGAATGTTTGCACCTACTCCCTTCCAAGGATTGAAAGCTTGAATCCTTGATATTCAATGGAGAACTTGAATTCTTGAGAAGAATAATTGAACACCTTGAGAGCTTGAGAACAATGGATGCTTGAGAAAAATCTTGATTAGAGCCTTTTGCACTTGAAAGACTTAGTTCGCTTGATCATGGTTAGAGAAAATGAGAGGAGAAAGCTCCCTTTTATATGAAACTAGGGCACAATCTTCTAAGGAGGCCTACATAAGATAATTAAATAATCACTTAAGCCTTTACCCCTAGGAGAGGACCTATATTAAATATAATTTAGGAATCCATGCTTTGAAGCCCGAAACAGCCGACCCGAAAGCGGGAAGAAACTTTTTACAAATACTGACAACCTGGGAACTGTGGGGTTCTAGGTTTTGGACCCTGGGATAGGGTTGAGGTCAGCCCTATCCTAGGATAGGGCCAAGGTCAACCCTTTCCTAGGAGGTTGACCCTGTCCCTGTATCCCAGAAATGGAGTCGTGCAACCCAGAATGTAGAAATCAGTCTCGAAAGTGGTATAAGGAGGAGCAGATCAGGGGGGATGATGCAGAAATAGGGAGATGATATAATGGAGGTCAAATACATCCTCTAAGGAGGGATAAATTATCTTAACATGGAAGTGCTTCCATTTTAAGATGATACATTAAGCCCCCACTTTAGCGGGAGTACAGAAATTGAACGTGCTCATGGTAAAGTTAGAAGAAAGAGATCCTGGTGGAATGCAATCGCGATAGAATATCACTAAGCCAAGAACATGAGCCCCTAGACTAAGGATTCTAGCTCATCATACATACATAAAGATATGGAAATTAAAGAACATTCAATCATAGAAAACATATATGACAACATAAGTAAGACAAGAACAACACTATTGATAAAATAGCTCCACGATCTAATCCTACTAGCATGAAAGAAAAAGAGAGAAAAAAAAAAGTGATTACCTTGCCTAGTAAGATGCCCACCTTACTATGAATCACCAAGGATGGAGATCCCCCAACAGGTTCACCCATAAACTGTGCTTGTAATTGTAAGTGCGTCTTCTGACAGCTTTTTGAAAATACCCATAGATCCACATTCTTGTGTCACTATGGAGTATAAAATGTGTGTCCATTTAGGATTTAGCAACTTATGTGCATTACCTTTCAAGGATTTATCATATCATAAAAGGGTGCATATCTCTTCAGGATTTAGAAACTTATGTGTGTTACCCTCTAAGGATTTAGCAAAAAATTAAAATGTGTGTCTCTTCAGGATTTAGCAACTTGTGTGCATTACCTTCCGAGGATTTAGCAAACATAAAAGTAAAAATGCATGTCTCGTTAGGATTTAGAAACTTGTGTGCATTACCTTCTGAGGATTTAGCAAACATAAAAGTAAAAATGTGTGTCTCTTCAGGATTTAGCAACTTCTGTGTGTTACCTTCCAAGGATTTAGCATGCTGTGAAATGTAAATAAATGTAAACTATAGTACAAGGGAGACCCTATATATGCCCCCCTCCTTATAATGGCTACCCACTAGGTAGGATAAGGAAGAGGAAGAGGATACCTACTTCACATGGTACGGAGATATCCAGCTTTACAACAATGTATACCATATTCTTAGCGAAGAGTGTTGACCCTTACATCTAAGAACATAGATAATCGTGAAATGGATGTGTTACTTATGGAAAACAAGATCCTCAAAGAGGAAGAGATCTCATCAACAAGAGCCCTACCATAGAGGAGTGCTTAGGATAAGATGTCATCATTGAAAGACAAGAGGGACCAAAGATCCAATCATCAAGCCCCCAGCAAGAAAGAGAATGAGGAATCTTGGTATGAAGGATAAAAACTCTAACCAACAAGCTAGGAAAAGAGTTTATAAAGAACATAATTTTCCAAATAAAGAAGAGGTAATGACCTATGACAATCAACTCTCCAAATAGGGGGGGGTGTCAATGGTCATAACATAGATCTTTACAAGGAAAATAATGTTTGCATTATAAACAAAAGCCACTAAGCTAAGGAAAGTAGATCCTTAGATAGAGGTAGAAGGAGAAAATACCTTGCCCCCTGGAGATGATGGCAAGGGATATATTAAATTATATCAAAAAATTTATAAAAATAAGAGATATCCCTACAAAACAGATGTCCTAGAAAGAATATCATGAGTGAAGGAAATTATAAGGATAGAATGCAAACAGAATAACCAATTATACTCAAAACAACATACATGCTAAGAGAATAATGGATTCTATAAGATTGAAAGAGAATACCTCTTGCCCCCCAGTTGAAGAGACAATAGGGAAAACATAATCTAATTTGGAGAAGAAGGAGGGGAATGCCCTATCTCAAAATTATGGAGAAGTTGCAAGACTGCTCAGGAATAAGATATAATTCCAAGAGAAGCTCTTTCTCGAACATATAATTTGAAATGCACACAATCAGCAAGTAAATGTTTATTACTATTGTGGAAAGGGAATTTGTACTTATGTATAGAATTTTTCAAAATAGGTTTAAATATTTCTTTCTTTGAATTCATTAATTGGACATACACTTTCTTAGCTACATCTTGAGGAGTATCAAGATGATCTAAGGTAGGTGTTGGGAGAAGAATATCAAGAGGAGGAGGATAGTTCATATCAGCCACATGAAATTGAGAAGATGAATATCCTATACCATTCATATCATGTTTAGGAGATACATTGATTGGGTTTTTAATGCCATGTTCAATAACACCAAGCCCTAAACCCTTATAACCTTGTTTATCTACCATAGTGTACCTAGTAGTATACCTATCTAACATAGTATCTATGGGAGATGATTGATTATGATGCTTGTGAGAGAATTTTGTGTAAGGTGGAACAATGATTTTAGGAGAAGTTTCTTTGGATTTTCATTTATTATCATCATGGATAGGATAAGAAGGGGAAGGTAAATCTAGAAATTCTTGCACATCCTCATCTTGTACCATAGTTTGAGCCCTAACAAAAGTATGAGAAGAACTAGGGATGAAAGATGGGAGAATAGGAGTAGGGTTATTAGAGATGATTGGATTAGGAATGTTAAGATTAGTATTAGGAAGATTAGGTAATGGGGTATCATCCACAAAATTATTTATATAATCCAAAAGAGTAATAAGTCCATTACACAAATCCTTAATTAAAGTTTTTAAAGTAGGGAGATTAGTGTTTGTCAATCTTATAATAACATAAGCAAGTGAAATATGAAGATTAAAAAACATGAGAAAGTGAATGACACTCTCATAGACATCATAGGTGCTATAAAGAGATGCTAAAAGAAGGATAATGAGAAAAATAGCCATACACCAAAAGAATTTCATGATGACAAAGCAAGTAGTTTTTTTTTTTTTTTTATAATTGTGAATTATAATCTAAGATGTAAATCTAACACCAAAGAGAAGGAGTTGTCTATCTCGGGTTCACCAAAATGTAAGATCTAAATTTGGAAGAGGGGTTTTGATGCCCTAGATCTCCTAAATAATATTTGTATGATGAACGGAAATCCTATTGTTAGCTCTTTTTCTTGCAACACTTACCTAATGATGATAGTATACCTCGTATACTCAGTTACAACCTCTTTTAGGCAAGAGAAATACTAATTTCTAAGGATTGGATAAGATCCTTCTTTGTTTTTGAGCTCCAAAGACTCAAGAAGGTTTTACCTTTTAAAGATTACTGATATCTCAGTCTATGTATTTAGTGGATTGTTTCATTCACAGGTCATGTGCTAAAAACCTCACTATAATAACTTGTATAATACTCAAGAGATTGCAATAACTAATTTAAAAAAGAGTACTATAAGCCAGGATATGGTTTTAACAACATACACCAGTCAGATAAGGACTTTCATCCTTCTTCCTTTTCTTCTAGGAGGGATAACCTAATGATTCACTCTCTAAGGAATCAATAAAATGGATACTATCCTGCTGACATGAGTCCTTACTAAGTTTAGTTTGTTTGTTCTTAGTAACAAGAGTATTTTGATTAAATTGGTTTTGATGCCTTGAAATGACTTGGAAGATAGTGGGTTATCAGACCAATTTCTGGACCAGTGCCTATCCTTTGGGTTACAGATTCAATGAACTTAAGATCTCATAAAAATAAAATACAGTAAGCTGCCTTACAACCCACATGCAATTTAGATAAGTTTCCTTACAAATTACCTTGTCACCTCTAAACTATTGTATCAAATCTTTAAAAAACGATTATGCTCCCTAAAACTACTCACAAAACTTAGTTCTTTCCTTAAAAGAAACTTGCAAGCAATTAAATAGTTACCTAATAACCAAAATGCTTCAGAATGCCTTGCAAACTTAAACATAAAAGAGCATACACAGAGAATAAAGAGACAGCAATTGAAGAAAGTAAAATTGCACCATATTTTATTTATATGATCCAACTTTCATACATGAGATATTTTGCAACCTCAAAAGATAGACAGAAGTTCTGAACATCTGAATTCTACAATATATTTTTTCTCTTTTCCAAAAAATTCCAACCTCAAAGACCTCTTACAATTACAACTATTTTTCTATATATAGGTTTTTGACCATCTTGGAATCCTTTGATATTTAGGATGCAACAAGCTTCAGATGGTCAAAGAAAACCTAACCCTAAAACTATAAAAGAGGCAAAAGAAAGAAGAAGCAATGGAGCGACCGAGTCAAAAATGAAAATAGATATTTTTTATTCTTCTCCCGTTCTGGTGATTGCAATCAGATTTGTATAGATGGTAGCTGGTAGTATTTATGCTGAGTCCGGATAGCTATGCTTGCATACTCATCTACATTCTCCTTTTGCAATAACTATCCTCCTTATCTCAAATAGTGCAGTGCCAAGTGTTCACCTTTACTCCTCGTCCAAAATTTCTTCTTCTACCGTTGGCTTCTTTCTCTTGGGTGTGGTCATCAACTCCCATGCTTTCACTTCATCATCTGATGGCCACTTGAAGTCTTGAGTACTCTGTATTTGGACCTTTTGTCTGTCCCATCTGGCATCAGTAATATTCTTGACATCTAGTAGGAATTTGTTGATGTCAATCTCTGCTTCAAAAGCCTCATCCAATATTCTATTGAATCCTTCTATATCAATATCTGTTCCCAAGAGAAATGCCTCATCACCAGGCATCTTGTTGTCAAATTCATTTTTCCAGGCATCTACAGCCTTTACTTGATCATCATCTCCCCTTAAGGAAGGAACAAACTTATTAAAATCATTTGAAAAGAGGCCTAGCTTAACCTATATTTGTTTTAATTTGCCTTTAAAGAATGAGAGAGCAATATTGACTCTTTTGATCTCATCTTCAACTTCAGTAACTATTTCAGGAAAATCTGGTCTTAGGGCTTGTAAAGATGCTAAATTTTCAAATAACTTGGCCCTAGCAGACCATTTAGTAAAGTAAGGGTTTAAAATAGCAAGGTACCCCATTACCTCTGTATGCAAAGCTGGCAATTTATTGTATGCATTGAGTAAACTATCAGTTTTATCCTTTAAAATCTCAATTCTATGTTGCAGCACACCCTTTAATGCCTTCAAAGCAATTGCATTTCCTTTTTCTTCATCTACCTCTTGTTCCACTGCTTCCTCTAATTTAGGCTTGTCTTCAATTTGCAATGGTGGTGGTTGTGCAGGTACATATACCACCTCAGGTTTTTCTTCTAACTCTTTCATCAATCTCTTAATTACCTGATCCTACTGGTGCAATTGTATATGGCACATCTCCTTGTCCTTATACAATGCACTTGTCTCTTCCAATAGATTGCTACACCTATCAGACAATTGTTTAGTTTTGTCTTCATTTAAGTGAGCCCAATGTGTCATAATTTGGGAGATCTCCAAATCCCCTGTATTCTATACAGACCAGACCATTTGATTGCCCACCATATTTTCTTGAATATTTACCAATTGGGGCTTTTGGTCTTTTAGGCACAAGCTCCACATTGCAAAAGCTTGGGATTTTGGGCTATACCCAAATCCTTTTATGACATCTCCCATCTAGACCTCACTAGCCATCTTGAGATCTAGCTATTTTTTTGATTTGGTCAATGATGAAGGCAGATGCCAAATCCCATCCCTCAGCCAATAGTATTCCACTACCTAGCACCATCTTCCTGGCTTCCTTGGGTCAAATATCCTCATTCTCTGGATCATAAGATTGTAAAGCTACTAGGGCTTCATTTGTTATTGTCTCTTTTCCATCCGCTGTCAATTGGGATTTGATATGCTCTGTCTTATGCCATCTTAGGAAGTCTTTAAACTCCTCTGTTTTAAAAAAGCTGTCATCACTTAGAAATTTTTGTTGATGAAGTAATCTTTCATCAACATAGGCTTTTAGTGGAAGCTCAACATTGTCATCTAGGTCAGGTTGTTAGTTCTTGCCTTCCTTGATTGCCTTTCTTAGGTTATGGTCATATAACCTATTCCCTGGTACTAAGGCCTTAGCCTTATCCTTTTTCTTACTTTGTCCTTCTATTGAAGGCTACCCTATTTCCAATTTTTTCCTTTTAGGAACAGGCTCTTCTAAATCATCAGGCTGGGTGACCAATGTTAAATCAACAATGTGACCCTCTGCCCCCTACAACTGTGGCATTTCAGCAACATCTTGCTGTGGTGGAGAATACATAGTAGGAAATGCATAGTCACTATCACTACTACTATCATATTTGGACTCTGAATGATCAGATGTCTGAGCACCTTTCTTATCAAGAACTGTATCCAGTTGCTCCATAAGCACATAATAGTTGTCTATCATGGCTTTAATTTTGTCAAAATATGGGAGATCAGGGTAAAAACCCCCAAAAGACAACCCATTCCTTTTGATTTGTCTTTCAAGATTCAACAATTCCTGAATCTTGACTCTTCTGGTTTGAATTTCATCCTCATCTACGATGTTCCTTATTGCATCTTCTTCTATGCACTCACAGTGGACATTTGTATTGGGGATTGTAGGTGTATATAATTTCTTAACCCCTACCATGAAGCCCTCTGGGTCAATGTATCTATAAGGGGCTGCCCCCATTCTACATCCTTCCAGCCACTAACTCACTGCATCAATTGCACCTTTGCCAATTGTAAAGTTGAAAATCTTGAATTGCCTAGGGGTTAGTGTCCCCTTCTTGTGCGGTGCAAAGTGTTCATTATCTGTTAACATCAACTACCATATGAATTCCATTGCAGCCACTCTTCTAGGCACATAATATGGTAATAAATGAGGTGGGTGAATACACCCATATACCCTGATGACTGTATAATTCTCCTCCAAAAAGAAATCACCCTAGTTGTGCTTACCATCCCACCCATTTGTATCATAACAAGGTCTTAGCAGCTACATGATATTTAATGGGACTCTTGTTCTGCTGATTCCAAGACTTTGTACTATTGGATACACAATCCAATTCTGAAAAGCACAATAATCACACTCCCTAGAAGTGTAATTCCAAACCCTCACCCAAAATTGGATAGGATTTGGTCCTAACTGATAAAATCTCTGAGGGGCCAAATTGTTGATATCCATGATTACAAAATTGAAGTACAATAGGAGATGCATGAGCATGGAGTAGTGAAGGAATTTGGGCTCCTTCTCCTTGGGGTCCTTTAACTTTTTATAGGTCGCAATGAAACCCTCATGCATCTCATCTATTATATGTTGTATGTAATCATAACTGGTGCTTGAATGCACCTCTTGTAAGTCTAGCACCATCATCAGGATGCCAGCATTAATTTTTTCTGCATCACCATCTATCCCTAGCACTCTGCACAGGGCATAGGCAACATACTTGATATAGAATTGTAAATCCTTATAATAATATAAGCTATCCCCGGACATAGGATCTAAATATTTTTTTTACCTCTTCTCCTGCTTTGTCATGTCAATTTTAGTAGACATGGTGCTAAATAGGGAAAAGGCCTACATGAATGAATTATTGTTTAATATTAACAAAGAAGTGCCATCATTTCTCTTGATTGTTTTAGACAAAATATCATAATGATTGGCTAGGTCTAAGAACAAGTCTACATCTATGTAGACATCAGGGACAATTAATCTGGCTAGACCACAAGTCCAAGGGTTTGAGACTGGGATAGCCTTATCAGAATTTTTATAAAAATAATTAAACAATGAGAAACCTATTGTCCCTAGTGTCTCAGCATCTCTGATATTGTGATAGTCATCCAAGAGCACATTTGCATTTTCTCTCTTATTTTGTGTAGAACCAAGAAGTAACCTAAGGAATTCATAAAAAAAACTTGCCTTTCCCTTTTGCTCTTCCTCACTTCCTCCACTTGTCGAAGCAACACTAACAGTCCTGCTCATACTTGAAATGCCTTGAATCTCCTACTCCTTATCAATATTGAAACAAATCTATTTCTGAGATTGGTTGACCATTCTGTGCACAATTTTTTGAAACTCGGAACCTTTTGATCAACTTTGAAAATACTGCAAACTGAGAAAAATATCTCTTCTCTCTAAAACTTAGCAACTTGGGCTCTGAAATTTGAAAGCATGGTAAATGAAAATGAGTGCACCATCAACTCCTTATAGCCATCATTCAAACTATGCAGCTCATAATCAATTCTATCATCAATTTGACATACTGTGAACTTGAATGAAAACCTAGCTGTAGTTCCATGAGCTTGACAGGAAATCAAATTCATAAAAGTGAATCCTCGGAAAACCTTACAAAATTCAAAAAGAGCTGACATGTCACACTATGATTCACTAACTATCTTACATCTCAGCTACCCCTTTTGCACAGTAATCACAACACAAGACTCCGATTGGCTACCGAATGATTCATGCTATCACATCAAAAACTGCCACCATTATTTAGATTTTGGGATCAGGCGACTGTGCGACTGCATATAATATCTTTTTCATAGACCTCAGTCACTAACCCATAGTTTATCTCGAGACATTGTGACAATACACTTTCTTTCCTTTGGCTAACCCAAGTCACCATCTGGCGATCACACAATCTTGCAGAAATCATAGTCGCGTATAGTTAACATTAACTCTTTATCCTTTCTGAGATCCCGCGACTAACCGTTACTTTCAACCCTTTACAGTTATCGCTTAGTCGCCAAATGTTTTTGTTTCATGTCAAGACTATGCAACAATACCTATTCGCCCGATTGTAGAATACAAAATCTGAGTATTTAATTTTAACATGACCAGTTATATGTGCCCCTTTTCTCATCTGATGACTGCACGACAAACCTAAATCACCAAGTCAGGAGGACATTTACCCTCGGGCACTTTTATTCTCAGACTTTGCAACCAGCGTTAGATCTCTTGATCTCTTTATCTGACGGTCGTTTCTTAATCGCCAAATGTCTTTATACTATCTTAAATCTTTCTCAGACATCGCGACAAAAGGAAAAGCACTGAGTCTCATTGTTGCTGATTCCATTTTCTCCTTCTGGCGACCATGCGTTAAACCCATAATATCCACTCACCTTATGAAACTTGTCACAAAGTCATTCGTTCTCTTACTGCATAATGGAAAACTGAGTCATCATTCCTTTCTTGGCAACAATCTGACTATGCTTTGCGCTAAACCTCAGATGGTCAGTCATGAAGTCTCGGTCAAAATCTATTAACCACCGTTCCTTCTCGAGACTACGTGACTGAAGGCTTTGTATAACTTTTAAACTAGGATCCTCTTGGCAATAACGCGACATGAGGTAATCGCAAAGTCTGAAGACATTTCAATAACTGTTGAGAATTTCTCGCGATTACCTGACTAATCAGTGGGTCCCCTCTGCATTATGCTTTATTACATAATTATCTTGTGACCACATGACATGAATAAATCACAAAGTCTCGTAATGACAAAGGAATATACTGAATTTAAATGAGACCATGCGACAAAAGAAAATCACCAAATCGAGAAGGATTAGGGAATATTTGTTTGGAGTAATGCAACAAAGTGATTTGATTAAAACACATGACTTAAGTGGACTGAAAAAGCAATAGAAAAACATAAGTGACATGACTTAGGGTTTGTTTTTTCAACTTTTAACACTTTGAAGGATTAGGGTTTCCAGGGTTTTTTGCAAATTGAGATAGGTTCAGATTTGAAAACCTAAATACTTGACATAGGTAAAACAAAAAGGAATGAGAGATAGCCAATTAAAAATACTAGATCACAGAGAAAAGAATAGGGAACAAGGAAAACTGCCAAAACAAGAAATACAACCAACAGTGGTTCTAATGAGGATTGGCTAAACAAAGTTTATGACAAAGAACCACAGAATCTCTGGTTGCAGACCACCTCAACAATGGAGCAAAACCCTACAACAGAAAGGGAAATATGTACAGAACCTACAAATAGGAAAAAGGGAAAGAACATATGATACATAATTACTTGTGCACTTTTAAACTTTTACTCAAAGAAAGGCTTCAAAAATTGCCCATGCACAGGCAACTCAAAAAGATCTCCTTCCATATTCTTCAACAAATATGAGTCTTTGCCAAAATTTTCTGCAACAATAAAAGGTCCTAACAATAAAGATTCAAATTTCTTGTGTTTGCCTTTCTCCTCTACCCTTTTATTCCATTGGAGAACTATATCATCAGTCTAGAACTTTCTCTCAGTAGCCCTTTTGTCAAATAGATATTTCATTTGTTGTTGTAGCTTCGTATTTTCTCTCTGACTATTTCTCCTTTTTTCATCTAATTCAATCAACTGCATCATTCTGTTTTGCATATTGTCAGAGACATCTAAATGTTCCTCTTGTATGAATTGGCAAATGGGTAATAAGTTGTTAATAGGCAATCTCGCTTGAAAACCATATACTAACTCAAAAGGAGATTGACCGGTTGCTTTCTTAAGTGTTACCCTATCAGCCCAAAGAGCTAATCTCAATTTTGTGTGCCATGTCTTTTTATTTTGTTCTAGAGTCCTCTTAAATATTGTCAATATGCTTTTATTGCTAGAATCAGATTTTCCATTGGCCTATGGATGATATGGGGAAGAATATGATATTGTAATCCAATACCTTTCATAGAAACTTGTCATTTCTTCTGATCTGAAACTCATAGCATTGTCCATTATTAATTTATTAGGCACTCCAAATCTGGTCAAAATATTTTCTAATAGAAACTCAGTGACGACCCTAATTTTTGCTTTCCTTGTGGGGATAGCCTCAATCCATTTAGTAAAGTAATCTATGGCAACTAAAATCCAACTATTCCCTGCACTAGACTTTTCTTGAAATTCACCAATAAAATCAATGCCCCACACAGCAAAAGGAGCTTCAGTACCCACCGGGTTGAGCAATAGAGCACCTGCAAATTTCAATTTATTGGAGAACCTCTGACATGGTTCACATTTCCTAACATGTGTATAAGTATCTTTGAACAATGTAGGCCAATAATATCCTTCCCTTAAAATCTTATGGGCAGTGGTTTTAGCAGAAAAGTGACCTCCGCATTCTCCCTCATGCATCTCAATTAGAAATTTCTCAGCTTGATATTTTTCAAGGCATAACAATAGCACACCATCCTTATATTTCCAAAACAAATCACCCTGAATCAAAACATATCTTTGGGTTTGCAATTTCAAACTTCTCTTTTGATTATCAGACAAATAATCAGGACACTTAGCATTTTTGAGGAAGAAAAAAATATCAGTGTAATATGGTTGCCTTTCTATACTGGTAATGGCTTGGTTATTTGCTCCTGTCTGATTTGATTGTACTAAATCTAGGTTCTCTTCTTTCATAAGTTTAGCCAAGCCTTGACCTCTTATCAGTTTGGTGATATTGATTTCCAGATTGAACTCTTGAATTCTTGTGATCCATTTGCATCTCTTACCAGTTACTTCTGACTGTGTAAGAATATCTTTTACAGCTGAATGAGGGACAAAAGCTTGCACCTTGGCACAGAACAAATAGGGCCTGAAAGACTTCATAGCCTTTACCAATGCATATGCCTGCTTTTCCATTATTTCATAGTTAAGTTCTGCAGCCTGCAAGGATCTACTATAAAAGGCTATAGGATGTTCAAGTCCTTGTTCATCTTTTTGAAGCAATATTGCAGCAATTGTATGAAATGACGCAAATGAAAACAAGGAGAAAGGCCTAGTGTAATATGGGGATTTCAACACTAGATTTTCCTGCACTGCCTTCTTTATCTTTTCAAAAGCTTGTTGGGCCTCATCACTCCAAACAAACTTGACATTTTTCTTTAACAATTTTATAATGGGCTTCACAATTTCAGCAAAATTAGCTACAAATCTTCTGACAAAGTTAATCTTTCCTAAAAAATATTGTACACTCTTTAAGTTTTTTGGGGCAATTACCTTCTTAATGGCTTCTACTCTCTTAGGGTCTATTCTTACCCCTTCTCTGGATACTATATGCCCAAGCAACTTTCCCTCCTTAACTAAAAAATGACATTCTTAGGGTTCAATGAAACACCATATTCCAATGCTTTATTAAATATCTTGCCCAAAGGATCACAATGATCACTAGCCTTTTTTGAATATGCAGTTAAGTCATCTTGGTAAATAACCATGAATAAATCAATAAACTCTTTGAAAGAAACATCCATGGCTCTCTAAAAAGTCACACCTACATTTATTAAACCAAAAGGCATCCTGATATACACATATGTTCCCCATGGAGTAGTAAATGCAGTTTTATATTGCTCTGACTCTTTGACTAAAACTTGGTTGTAACCCAAAAAACCATCCATCATTGATAAAAATTCACAACCAGTCACCATATGCAACATTGCTTCCATATTAGGTAGTGAATAATTATCTTTCAATGAAGCAATATTGAGATTTCTGAAATCAACACATAATCTGATGTCACCATTTTTCTTTCTAACTGGCACTAGATTTGATACCCATGTTGAATGTCTAATAGGCTGGATTATCCCAGCATCTTTGAGTTTCATCAATTCTTGCTGCATCTTGGGAGCCAACAAGGGGTTATTGGGCCTTTGTTTTTGTCTAAATAGCTTCACATCTGATTTCAAAGGAATTTCATGCTAAAAAAGGTCCTCTCTGTATGCTTTCAAGTCATCATATGACCAAGAAAAAACATGTTTGTATTTTCTCAATAACTTAATAAGGTTTATCCTTACATGAGAATCCAAACCTTTTCCAATGTATACTGTTTGAGGATTATTTTCAGATCCTAAATTTATTTCTTCTAGATCCTCAACATTGGCATTGCTCAACTTGGATGTATCATCTTGCTGAGTTATAAACAATGCTTCAAGTTCAACCAGACCCCTGGGAATCTAATTGGAACTTAACTGGACAACTTCATTTCCAAAAATATAATCCTTTCCATCATCATGTTCTAATAAGGAACCACAATCAATACTTTGGTTCTCATAGCGATCTAAACATTGCATGAACCTTAAAATATCTTGATCATCCTGAAACACCTGCCAGTTGTATATGTTATCCGGGACAACTGGTCTTGTTTTCACTTCAAGTATTGATACTCCATGTAAGGTCAAATCATCATTTTTCAAAGCAACATTCGCTAGAAAATCAGCCATAATATTTTTTGACCTTTCCAACCAGGTTATATTAAAAGCATCAAACATTTCAAGTTGATCCCAAATAGCATGTTTGTACAGTTTCAATCTGTCATTCTTTACAGTATATTTGGATCTGACTTGTGCTACCACCAACTCAGAGTCACCAATAACCTCTAAACATTTAATACCATGTTTGGTAGCAATTTCAAGTCCTAAAAATAAAGCCTCATACTCTGCAGTATTGTTTGTACATTGAAAGTCTAACAGAAATGAGTATTTAAAAGTTGTACCTGATGGAGATATTAATAATACTCCTGCCCCTGATCCCTCTTTAGAGAAAGCACCATCAAAGTACATTTTCCATAATCCATCTTCCTGCAAGATTGGTTCTTTATTCAAAAGGTTAGCTTCTTGATTTTTATGCTCATCTCTTTGCATTCTGAAATTTTCCATGTCGATGTCAATGCAACAGTTCACATGAGTATCCTCATATTTTTCTATCATGTGGGGAGTCTGGCTCTCTCTCAATACATTGACATCCTCTCCAGCATGTTGAAAGTAGTAAATGATAGATCATTTTGTATACTACCACCCATTGAAGCACTCCAGTTTCTTGATAATAACATGCCATAGTGAGGTGGTATATCAACCACAAGAACATTCATTGTCATCACTACATCAGGACAAACTGCTAGCCGGTAAGGCATAGCCTCAATAGTTCCAATTACAGGGACTTCTCTAGAATCCATAGCTCTGCATCTGCCATGGGGTGTATCAACTTGTAGTCCCATTGCCTTCATGATTTCAACTGGCATAACTGTATTAGAAGCTCCTGAATCAATCATGTAATTCTTAAGCATTTTATCAATGATTATTAATGAGAGAAAAAATGGGTCAACAAATTTTGGGGAGGAAGTTGCATTTAGGAATATTTGAGGAATTCCAGATGTCAACACCTCCAATTCATTTCCCTTTGTAGTTGGCTTTTTTGAAACTATCACTAGACTCTGAACTTTCATTATAGGTACACTGTTTAATAATGACATCACTTTTTCCTTATGTTCTTTGATCCTCATCATTTCTAGAAATGGTACCTTAACTGTCATCTGAGACAAACATTGACCCATGTCTACTGGAGTATAACAAATATCTGAATGTTTTGACTTATCAATGATAACTTTATTATCTTCATTGTGTTTCTTTTGAAATGACTCTTACAACCTTTTATTTTCTATCTTTTGAACAGGAACAATTCCCTCTTGACCTTTTAAATTTTCATCTTGTGTAACATTAACATTAACTATTTATCCTTTTTGAGATCCCGCAACTAACCATTACCTTCAACCCTTTATGCTTATCGCTTAGTCACCAAATGTTTTTGTTTCATCTCAAGACTATGCAACAATACCTAGTCACCTGATCGTAGAATACAAAATTTGAGTATTTAATTTTAACATGACCAGTTATATGTGCCCCTTTTCTCATCTGACGATTGCACGAAAAACCTAAATCGCCAAGTCAGGAGGACTTTTCCCCTCGGGCACTTTTATTCTCAGACTTTGCGACAACCGTTAGATCTCTTGATCTCTTTATCTGACGACCGTCGCTTAATTGCCAAATGTCTTTGTAATACCTTAAATCTTTCTCAGACATCGCGACAAAAGGAAAAGCACTGAGTCTCATTGTCGCTGATTCCATTTTCTCCTTCTGGTGACCATGCGGTAAACCCATAATATCCACTTGCCTTATGACACTTGTCACAAATTCATTTGTTCTCTTACTGCACAATGGAAAACTGAGTCATCATTCTTTTCTTGGTGACAATCCGACTATGCTTTGTGCTAAACCTCAGATGGTCACTCGTGAAATCTCGGTCAAAATCTCTTAACCACCATTCCTTCTTGAGACTACATGACTGAAGGCTTTGCATAACTTTTAAACTAGGATCCTCTTTGCGATAATGGGACATGAGGTAATCGCGAAGTCTAAAGACATTTCAATAACTATTTAGAATTTCTCGCGATTACCCGACTAATCAGTGGGTCCCCTCTGCATTATGCTTTATTACATAATTATCTTGTGACCACATGACATGAAGAAATCACAGAGTCTCATAATACCAAAGGAATATACTGAATTTAAACAAGACCATGCGACAAAATAAAATCACCAAGTCGAGAAGGATTAGGGAATATTCATTTGGAGTAATGCGACAAAGTGATTTGATTAAAACACATGACTTAAGTGGACTAAAAAAGCAATAGAAAAACATAAGAAACATGACTTAGGGTTTGTTTTTTCAACTTTTAACACTTGGAAGGCTTAGGGTTTCCAGGGATTTTTGCAAATTGAGACAGGTTCAGATTTGAAAACCTAAAAAATTGACACAGGTAAAGCAACAAGGAACGAGAGATAGCCGATTAAAAACACTGGATCATAGAGAAAAGAACAGGGAACCAGGAAAAATGCCAAAACAAGAAATACAACCAACACCTTTGTCCAAATTCAGGATATTAAATTTAATTATATTGATCAAAAGGATGGAAAAGAGCATGTAAAGAATGATGTAATAAGATGCCTACCTCATGACATAGCAGATCTAGAAAAACTCATTTTTTGAGTTCTGTAGACTATTTTTGGAGATGGTGACAGTTGATACTGAACCAGAACATAGAGATGGAGAAAACCCAGAAATATTTTTTTATTCTGACGTTGCCTTATGAAAAAGGTTGACCCTGTACCACTTTTTCCAACTCGATCTGCTCAGTTCTAAAAGTGTCCCTGTTCACAGAGTCTGAAAGAAATCCGAAAAGGGTATCTAAATCTAGCCTCGGATCTATAGTCCTGAATCTGTACCTGCAAGAAAAATTTTTGTTTGTTGTGGGGGAGGGGTTTTCCTTAGTCAAACCCTGATTTAGGAATTAACCTTGAAATCAATATTTGAAATAAGAATGCTAGCAAGTAGTAGAATTGAATCTAACAATGAAGCTATGATAT
>MU227340.1:4268508-4294812 GCA_018584345.1 Thuja plicata | reverse complement strand
AAGGATCTTGAAGGAAGATCACACCACCATGATGGCTAGATCTAGGATTTGAATAATGAATCTTGAATGTTTGCACCTAATCCCTTCCAAGGCTTGAAAGCTTGAATCCTTGATCTTCAATGGAGAACTTGAATGCTTAAGAAGAATACTTGAACACCTTGAGAGCTTGATAAAAATGGATGCTTGAGCAAAATCTGGATTAGAGCCTTTTGCACTTGGAAGACTTAGTTCGCTTGATCATGGTTAGAGAAAATGAGAGGAGAAAGCTCCCTTTTATATGAAACTAGGGAACAATGTTCTAAGGAGGCCTACATTGGATAATTAAATAATAATTTAAGCCTTTACCCCTAGGAGAGGACCTATATTAAATATAATTTAGGAATCCATGTTTCGGAGCCCAAAACAACCGACATGGAAGTGGGAAGAAACTTTTTGCAAAGACCGACAACTCAGGAACTGTGGGGTTCTAGATTTTGGACCCTGGGACAGGGTCAAGGTTGGCCCTATCCTAGGATAGGGCTGAGGTCAACCCTATCCTAGGGAAGGGCCAAGGTTGACCCTGTCCTAGGAGGTCAACCCTGTCCCTGTATCCCAGAAATAGTCCTGCAACCCAGAATGCAGAAATCAGTCCCAAAAGTGGTATAAGGATGAGCATATCATGTGGGATGATTGAAAAATGAGGGGAAGATGTAGTGGAGGTCAAATACATCCCCTAAGGAGGGCTAAACACTCTTAACATGGAAGTGCTTCCATTTTAAGATGATACATCTAGTATCAACTCTTTCTCTTGCACTTGTTCTCTTAAGTAATGATACTTGATATCAATATTCTTTGTCTTAGCATGCATGACTAGATTCTTAGAAATGTTAATTGCACTAGTATTATCACAATATATAATCATTGGTTCAAGAACTTTCATATTCATACCTTCTAGTAATTGTTTGATTCATGCAATATTAGAGTAGTTTGTAGCAGCAACCGCATATTTTCCTTCTGTAGTAGATTGTGAGATGCATCCTTGCTTCTTTCTTATCCATGTGACAAGTCTGTCACCCATGAGGAATGCTCCTCCAATTGTGCTCTTTCAGTCATCTAAGTTTCCAGCCCAATCAACATTTGTATAGACTTGAAGCTTAAATTTTCCTTCTCTTTTATACCATAAGCCATAGTCCTCGGTGTTCTTTATATATCTTAGAATTCTCTTGACAACAGTCATGTGTGATTCTTTGGGATTAGCAGAGAATATTATAACTATTCCAACTGCATGTGCAATATCTGGTCTAGTATGAACAACATACATTATTTTTCCAATCATTGATCTATACAAGGTCTGATTTACCTCATGTTATTTGTCTTCTTTTCTCATCTTACATACGGTTTCCATAGGTGTTCCAAGTAGTTTGGAATCTTCCACCTTGAATATCTTCAACAATTCCTTGATGTATTTGGATTGTGTGATATATGTCTGCATCTTGTTGAAGAATTTTTAGACCAAGAAATAATTTGATCTCCCCAAACATTGACATCTCAAACTCTTAGCTCATTTCATTAGAAAAGGATTTACATGACATATCATTACCCCCAAATATGATATCATCAACAACTATTTCAAAAATTAGAATATTACCATCAGTATCTTCTTTTAAGTACAAATTTCTATTTTCACTTGTTCTTACAAATCCAATGCTTATGAGATAGGAGTGAAGTCTTTCATACCAGACTCTAGGTGCTTGTTTCAATCCATATAAGGTTTTGTGTAGTCTACATGCCATGTTCCTTATGTTTGGATCAATAAACCCTTATGTTTGTTCAATGTATACCTCTTCTTCCAGTATTCCATTTAGGAATGCATATTTGACATCCATCTGGTATACCTTGAATCCTTTGAATGTAGCATAAGCAAGTAGTATTCTAACTCATAGTCTAGCAACGGGTGCAAAGGTTTCTCCATAATCAATACCTTATTCTTGTGCATACCCCTTGCATACTAATCTTTCTTTGTTTCTTGTGACTTCTCCATTCTCATTCATCTTGTTTCTAAATATCCATTTGGTACTGATAGCATTATTGTCATCTGGCCTCGGTACTAATGTCCATGTTCTTTTCTTCTCAATATTTTCTATTTCTTCATTCATACAACTGACCCATTCTTCATTTTCAAGTGCAGTATTAACAGATTTAGGCTCAAAATCACAAATTAGACATCTAGTGTTCAATGACTTATTGTTCTCATTCCAGCCTTCTTGTCTTCGATGATCTATTTTTGTGGATGATGTCTTCTGACATACTTGGCAAGTATCGGTTTATCTCTTTGTTCATCATTCTGATCATCATCTTGACCTTCATTCTGATCTCCATCACTCGAAACATTATTTTGAGGATTTTCCTGATTTTTCAGTATTTGCAGCCTGATGCTTGGGTGCAATGTTATGTTTCTTAGGAGAGATACACTATTTCTTGAGTAGAGTGTTAGGTTCTTTAGTGTAACAAACCTTTTATAGTCTTTTGGGTCTTTTCTTCTTTCCTCATTATTTTTTTCTACATATTCATCTATTCTGATATTTGTACTTTCAATGATCTAGTTAGAGGAATTGTTAAGAAATTAATAAGCCTTTCTCTTGGTGGAATACCCTAGAAAGATACCTCCATCACTTTTGGATTCAAGCTTTCCATTTCTATCATCTTTCAAAATATAACATTGACTACCAAAAATTTTGAAGTAACTTACATTGGGTGTGTATCCATACCATAGCTCATATGGTGTCTTCTTGGTGTCTTTATTCAACTGTACTATGTTCAATGTGTAGAAAATAGTACTGACATCTTCCCTCCATAATGTTTGAGTGATGATTTTCTTTATCATCAGTCTTCTTGCACAATCAATAATGGATTTGTTTCTCCTTTCATCAATCCCATTTTGTTGTGGTGTTCTTGGTATAGAAACCTATCTTTTAATTCCATGCTCATTGAAAAAGTTAGTAAACTCATCATAAACAAATTCTCCTCCTCTATCTGATCTTAATCATTTAAATTCCTTATCACTTTGTTTTTCTACCATAGCTTTATACCATTTAAACATCTTGAATTCTTGTGATTTTTCTTTTAAGAACATAACTCTCATTATTCTAGAATAATAATCTACAAAGAGAATGAAATATCTATCACCATAGTAAGTCTTTTCTCTCATGGGTCCACATAGATCAGTGTGGACTAATTCTAGAATAGCATTAGATGTTTGGGATTTGTTCTTGAAAATAGACTTTGTCATCTTATCTTTTTGACAATTCTTACACATGGTATGCTCGGGCTTTGACATGCTCGGTAAGCCTCTTACTTTCGTTTTATTGCTTATCTTAATCATGTTCTCAAAATTTAGATGACATAATCTCTTATGCCACAACCATATGTATTCATTTGTAGCCATTAAACAAGTGGTGTTAGTATAATCAAGATAGAATAGGTTACCTTTTGTTTGTTCACCAGTTCTGATCAACCTTCTTGATTCATTAAAGATCTTTGCCTTCTTATTCTTAAATTCTACTCAGTGACATGTTATTTAGCTATGAAATAATCAATAGATTATAGTTAAGTCCTTTACCCATTATGCATTTTCACATTTGATCAAGTTATTCAACATTATGGTTCCTTTACCTTCAATTGGACAAGGTGTGTCATTACCTATTCTTACTGATCCACCATTATAATACTCAAAAGTTTCAAACTTTTTTTGATCACTAGTCATGTGGTGACTATAGCCACTATCTATAATCTAAACATCATTCTTACTAACCTTAGATAATGAGTGCAGTCTCTACATACCTTTATTCTTTGTCTGAATCATCCTTCATGGCTACAAATACCATCTCAATGTTTTCATCAGATTCAGTGTCAGTATCTCTATCTTTGTTCTCAGCCAGGTAACAAGATTTCTTCCCTTTGTCCTTGTAGTCTTGGGTATCTATTCTGTCATATTTTCATTTTCTTTGTTAATCTCTATTCTCTCTTCTATCAAACTTGTTTTCATATGATCTATCATTACTTCTTTCATCTTTTCTTCTTTTAGGACATCTAGTAACAAAGTGTCCAATCTCTTTACAATTAAAACATACAAGTGTTAATTTACCTTTGTATCTACCTTTGCCTCTCTGTAATCTTCTAGCCATTAGCGCTTCAATATCATCAAGATCTTGGTCATCACTATCACTTTCACTATCATTTCTCATAGTCTGTTTATGACTTAACTTACTTATTTTCAAAGAAGATTTGAATGCAGACTCAATAGATGGTAAGGCATTGCTATCAAAGTTATTCATCTCAAATGAAATTAGTCTACCAACCAAACTGTCTAGAGTGACATTATTGTTTGCTACTTCTCTCATTTCTTGTATACAAGATACTGTTATAGAACATATAGGTAGTAAGGTTCTTAGAATTTTACTTACTACTGTCTCTTCTTCAAGTATGCCTCCAACTCCTCGGATAGCATTGACTACCTCTTTTATTTTGCAGTTGTACTGAGTAATATTTTCTACTTCTCTCATTCTTAGGTCATCAAATTTACCTCTTAGGCTCTCTACATTAACTCTTAGTACATTAGCATCTCCTCCATGTACCAGCATCAATTTATCCCACATTTTCTTTGCAAAGGTGCAGGTTTTGACATCTTCAAATTCAACATCGGAGAGTGAGGAAGAAATTTCTATCATCATATAATTATGCTCATGATTTTCTCTTAATTTCTCAAGTGTGTGAGGTCCTATAGGAAACACATATTCATTATCCTAGTATTGAGTAACATCATTTCCAATACCTGATAGGTGGAGTCTTATATTACTTTTCCATGATGCAAAATTATCCTTGTTCAACTTGGGCACATCTCGTTTGCTCATCTTGTGATCTTTTGCTTATGTCTTGAAGCCTTCCTTCTAATCACACAAGCTCTGATACCAAATCTTAGAATAAATGAGAGGGGGCTGAATCAGTGACCTAAAAAATATTCCAATAAATTAACCCAAAAACTTATTACCAAAATATAAGCCTCTAGTTATCTTCATTCCTACAAGATGAATGCCTTGAAATAATCTCAACAAATAACTACTGCTCAGAGTTCACTATTAAACCTTATTCTTACTGTTTACTGATTAGAAATCTTTCATTTACCGAAATACAGTAAATTACTTAGTGTATACCAATCAATCAAGATTAGTTATGTGTAATGCACAAAACTAAAGTAATGACTCATAAACACATTGACACATGAATTTTTAACATGGAAATCTTGTTAAGGGAAAAACCACTTGGGACGGGTAACCCAAAATTTTCACTCTTCTAAAGTGAGCTCAGTGAAGTAACAACCCTATTAAAGTTACAAACACACTGTTAGGTGTGACCTTGTTAGAGGATTTAAATAGAATAGTTTTTCAATTGATATCAGGCATCTTTATGCTACCTTTATGATCAAACCCTATGTAGTTTTTCACTTGGTATCTGGCATCTCTATGCTATCTTCATGACCAAACCTTTTGATACCTCTTAGGATGTATCTCAATATATAAATGATTGTTAATTTATACTTGTTTAAGAGACTTTCTGATCCAATGGTTAAATTGAAATAGTAAATGATTTGTTCACATATACAACTATACTTTCCATATTTTCATATCTATTGTAAGCTCATAATACCTTTCTGATCAATGTATCTTTTAAATAACTTTTCTCCACTTCTTTCTGCTTGGTGATGTTGTGCTTCTTTGTTTCTCGGTGTCCGCAAAAATCTTTAGCTCTTTCCTTCAGCTTGATTGATTAGGACAATATGAAGTTGTTCTTCATTAATTTCTCTTCATTATCCTCTTCTTCTATTCACCCCTAATTTATAATGAATTAGATTGTCTCTTTATAGACATGATTTTACCATTTCTTATTTCTTGACTTTGTTGTTCTTGGCGTGATCTGCAATTCTATCCAATCTTTCTTCAAAACTATACTTCAGTTTTATCCTGTAGATTTATCCTTGACAACTAGAATAAACCAGCTTTAAATCTCTTTCTTATGTCTAGCTTTAACTTGTCCATGAAAATAATATTAAAAACCAATTAACTCCTTTAGCTCTTGCCAACTAAGTCTTTTGTCATTTTTGAACTTTAATCCTTTTCATTGTTTAACTCTTCATTAGCTCTAGTCAACACTTCAGTTCTCCTCAGGCATCTCCATTGGGGTTGTGTGTCCTTCAGGGTTATTTTTCCATTGGGTAGCACTATGATTTTGCTCATCGGTAATGCTTGTGATTCTGCTCGTCAGCAATTCTTTCTTAGGTTTCTTGCTCGGGCATCACTATGACTTTCCTCTTGGGGTTCTCTATCTGTCGGGGTGCATTGACCGTTAATGTTTGTTGTCACTTAGTGCATACTAAGCTTTTATGCATTACTTATAGCATAATATTAATCTTTCTAGTTCGCTAAAGTCTTTGATACTATGTATTTAACCAATTAGACTATATCAAGTTGACATCAATGACAATATAATACATTAACTTATTTAATGTCTTGCATTAACTTTCTATAGCTTAGTGATCATCAACTTAACATCTTCAAACATTCAATCAGTTGTAGTTCATCAGTAATTATCTTATCCAACCTATTAGAATAAATGAGAGGGGGAGTGAATCAGTTAGAATCAGTTTCCTCACAAATTATCCTACAGTCCCAAATTTCTCCAGATGTATACCAAAACAAATTCAATCATATAAAATTCAACTTGGTGAAAATATATTATGTAAAATTATACTTTCATCAATAGTGTTTACCGAATGTCAGTAAATTAATACTGTGATTACCGATCTTGGTCAATAAAATAAAGTTTAATGTAAAATAATAATCCACAACATTCATACACATTGACACATATTTTTAATGTGGAAACTCTGCTAAGGGAAAAACCACCTAGGACCAGTAACCTAAAACATTTTCACTCTTCTAAAGTGAGCTCGGTGAGGATCCATCCCAGTTAAAGGTTACAATGTACAATGTTAAATGTGACCTTGTTAGAGGATTTAAAACTAACAGTTCTCTCTTGACCAAAAATTCACTATGGGGTCAACAAGAAAATAATCAACATTCTCTGAATGTTATAATAAGGACTCACTGTCCCACTCGGTTAAGAGATTTATCTATAACAATAGTTAAAATGATAGATTCCTGATCTAATTTTCTGATATTTAGATCTATTCTTAGTACATAATACCTTTGATCAATTTTTTTAGTTAAATTCATCTCATACTTGTTCTTCTTGGTAATCCTCTTTCCTCTATTTTCTCATTTATGTCTATAGAAATGCTTGGTTCTGTACTTAACCAGTTTGATCAATCATACATAAAATTTGCATGTATGCTTCAGCATTTGTCAACACACACGATTCAAAAATGAATCTCTTGTTTCTTATATAGACATCATGTATCATTTAATTTTCATCATTCATATTTTTCTGCTTAATCTCCATCATTCATTTTCCCACTTGATGCTTCCTTGATAGTTGTGTTAAAAACACATTTCAATCTCCGTAGTCTGATCTTCCTTGAATTTTTATAACCGTTTGATCAAATAAAAAAATTATCTTTTACCTCAAAATTATGAATTTCCAAATAAGCATCCAAGTCGGCATCAATTCTAATTCATTTCTTGGTCTTAGTATTAACTATGTTATGTCAGCAATCCCTTACTCAGTTAACATTGTTTCTCGGTATACACTGTATTTTACTTGGTTATTACTGTCTCTCGGTGTATACAAAACTTTTCATTTTACTGACCACATAAACATTGTTTATTCCAGATCTTCAATACATAAGTTTTTTTTCCATCATAATAGCACTCAAATAAGTTGACATCAATGACAATACATTAACTGATAATGTTTATCATCACTTCTACAACTCGATTGAATATCAACAAATGAATTCAAACATATAATAAGTTATAGTTCATCAATCTCTCCCTTTAGCATTGATGGAAACACAATATGAAATATGCATTTTAAAATGCCATACAAAAAATACCAATCTTTTGTTCTACAACTACAAAAAGTTTGTAGCTCTCTATAGCTTGAATATAATATATGTTAGTATAAACAAATACTCATTGTTCAGACTCTCTTTGCAGTTTTGACTGTTCAGCTCTTGAATCTCCTTGTAGATTAGATATGTCTTTTCTCTCCCTTTCTCTTTCCTCCCTTTAGTGGATAGATATTTTCATGAATCTATCCCTGATATTTTATTGATTAACTCTCCTTCCCTTTGACAACAATGCAAAAAGAAAAAAACACATAGCTCTTCAATAGCCAAATAAAATATCTCTAATTTATGGTGCAATAGGTACCTTTCAGTGTATTGATATCTATGTGTTGGTCCAGTTCATCTTTGCATCAACATGATTAGTATTTTAATTTCATGTAGGTTGATGCAACCTCCTAATCTTCTTAGTTACCAATAGACAAGGGAAAAACCCCTAGTCTACCTCTCTAGTACTCAAATGTATCCTTCGGTAACGATTTTGTCAATATGTTTGCAAGTTGTTATTTTGATTGTACATATTCCAGTATTAATTATTTATCTTGTACTTATTCCCTCAAGTAGTGATACTTTATAGATATGTTCTTTGTCTTTGCATACATCACCAAATTCTTCAAAATATTTATAGAACTTGTATTATCACAATACATCATCACTAGTTTGGTGATCTCCTCATTCATTCCTTTCAACAATTTTTTTATCCATGCTATGTTAGAACAATTTTCAGCAGCTGCAACATACTCTTCTTCTATAGTTGACTGAGATATTCATCCTTACTTATTGCTAATCCAAGTAACTAGTCTTTCTCCAATAAATAATGCTCCATCGGTAATACTTTTTCTATCATTTATATTCCTAGCCCAATCAACATCTGTATAATCTTTCAATTCAAATTTTCCTTCTCTTTTATTCCATAGTCCATAATTCTCAGTATTCTTCAAATATCTAAAAATTCTTTTTATAGCGGTCATAAGTGATTCCCTGCAGTTAGCGAAACATCTTGCAACTATTCCAAATGCATGTGTTATGTGAGGTCTTGTGTGAACAACATACATCAATTTACCAATCATAGATATGTACAAGGTTTGATTTACCTTAGGTGTCTTGTCTTCTTTTGTCAATTTACATCTTATCACCATAGATGTTCTGACTGGTTTTGATTCCTCCATTTTGAATGTCTTTAGTACTTGATGTATTTTAATTGAGTAATGTAGATACCTAAAATCTATTGTAAAATTTGCAATCCTAGAAAAAAAATTGATCTTACCAAACACCGACATCTCAATTTATTTCTGCATTTCAACAACAAATGAAGTTCTTAAGTTATCATTACCTCCAAATATGATATCATCAACAAATATTCCAGCAATAAGTGTCTTATCATCATTTCCTCCTTTTAAATACAAATTGTTGTTGTCACTTGTTCTAATAAATCCAATGATTATTAGATAACAATCCAAATAAAGCTTATGTAACTTACATACCATGTGTGCCTAATCAAGATCAATAAATCAATCAGGTTGTTCAATGTATACCTCCTCTTCTAGTATTCCATTCAAAAATGTAGACTTCACATCCATTTGACATACCTTGAATCCTTTATATGCAATGTATGCAAGTAGTATTATTACTCCTTCAAGTCTAGAAACTGGTGCAAAATTTTCTCCATAGTCTATTCCTTCTTCTTGTGCATACCCTTTGCAAACCAATCTTGCTTTTTTCTGATTACATTCCCATCTTCATTCAATTTGTTTCTGAAAATCCATTTGGTGCCAAAGATATTTTTATCACTCGGTCTTGGTACTAATGTCCATGTCTTATTTTTCTATATCAGCTCAATTTTCTCATTCATGGCATTAAACCATTCTTCATTTTCTAATGCATCTCTAATATTCTTAGGCTCAAATTTAGAAATTAAACAAGTGTCATCTGTGAACTTACTTCTTGTTAGTATGCTTGTTCTTTTATCTCTAATGATCTTATCACATGGATGGTGTCTTATTACATATTTAGAAATTAGATGTTGAGTTATTGGTCCTTCAATATCTTCTTTTGTATCTACATTGTCTTCTGGTTCATGATCTTCTATTTCAACATTTTCCTGATTCTCGGTATGTGCTACCTGTTGCTCGGTGACATTAATCTGTTGCCCAATAATGTTACCCTATTGCCTATTAATGCTAGGCATCTACATCAGCATAGTATCAGGTTCTTCCCAGGAAAAAAAATTACTACAATCTTTAGGTTCTTTCATGTTATCCTCATCATTTAGCTCAACAAATTCATCAATTTTCACATTTGCACTCTCAATGATTTTGTTAGTTGTCTTGTTCAAACATTTGTAAAATTTACTCTTAGTAGAATATCCAAAAAATATTCCTTCATCACTTTTTGAATCAAATTTTTTGATTTCTCTCATCTTTTAGAATATAACACCTACTACCAAATATTCTAAAATAACTTACATTCGGTGTATACCCATACCATAGCTCATAAAGTGTTTTATTTGAATCTATGTTCAGTTGTAATTGGTTCAGTGTGTAAACTATTGTGCTGATTTCTTCTCTCCAGTATGTTTAGGAAACTCCTTTCTCAGTCATTAATGTCGTAGCACAATCAATAATTGATATGTTCCTTCTTTCAACAATCCAGTCCTGTTGTGGTGTCCTTCGTGCAGAAACCTATCTTTTGATTCCATACTCATTAAAAAAATTAGTGAACTCATCAGAAATAAATTCACCTCCTCTATCAGATCTTAGACACTTCATATCTCTATCAGTTTCCTATTTTTCTTTAGCTTTATACCACTTAAACATCTTAAATGCTTCAAATTTTTCTTTTAGGAACATGACAGTCATCATCCTAGAGTAGTCACCAACAAATAAAATAAAATATATGTCTCCATAATAGCTCTATGTTCTCATTGGTCCACATAGGTCTGTATGAACTAACTCCAAAATGTCATTAGATGAAAAATTCTTGCTCTTGAAACTAGATTTTGACATCTTTCCCATTTGACAATTTTTGCACATTACATGGTATGGTTTAGATAAGCTCGGTAAGCCTCTAACCTTTCTTTTTCTACTAATCTTAACCATGTTGTAAAAATCTACATGACAAATTATTTTATTCCATAGCCATATATCTTCATTCTTTGCCAATAAAAAATTAGTTTCAGCTTTGTCAAGATAGAATAGGTTACCTTTAGATTTTTCACCAGTACCGATCAATTTTTCTTTTCCATCATAGATTCTAGATTTTCTGTTCTCAAATGAAACTCAGTGACCTATTTTATTCAATTGTGAAACACTCAACATATTGTAGTTAATTCCTTTTACCCAATAAGAATTTTCACATTTGATTTGATTGGTCAGCATAATAGTACCTTTTCCTTTCACTTGAAATGGTGTATCATTTCCCATTCTTATTGATCCTCCATCATAATGTTTAAGAAATTCAAATTTTCCTTTATCACCAATCATGTGATGTGTACAGCCACTATCAATAACCCAAATATCATGTTTGCTAACTTTAGAGATAAGTGTTGTTTCTACAAACCTTTCATCCTCATCGGAATCATCTTTCAATGCTACAAACACTATCTCAATATCTTCATCACTGTCAGAGTTACTATCATTAACTTTATCTTCAACAATATAACTAGCTTTCTTACCTTTATCTTTGTAATCTTTGTTATCTCTTCTATCATATTTTCGGTTTCTTCTAAAGTATTGGTCATCCTTACTTTCATTAGAACTATCATTTCTATCATCATTCTTTTTGTTAGGGCATCTGGCAGCAAAATGGCCAATCTCTTTATAGTTAAAGAATATCAAAGGTAGTTTACCTTTATATCTTCCTTTACCTATATGTAATCTTCTAACCATTAAAGCTTCAAGTTCAAGTTCCTTGTCGTCACTATCACTGTCACTGTTATTTCTGATTATGTATTTTATACTAGATTTGCCAATTTTCAAAGTAGACATAAATGCATATTCCATAGATGGTACAATACTATTGTCAAAGTTATTAAACTCAAAATAAATCAATCTTCAAACAATACTATCAACAGTAATGTTATTTCCAAGTGCTACTCTTATTTCATGTATTTTAGAGACTCTTATAGAATAAATAGGCAATAGAGTTCTAAGAATCTTACTCACAATTGTGTCTTCGTCAATGATTCCACTAGATCCTCCAATAGTATTCACAACTTCTTTAAGCTGTTTATTGCATTGTGTGATGTTTTCTCCTTTATTCTCATGTCATCAAATTTTCCATGAAGACTATCAACTTTGGCTCTTAGTACAGTCGCATCTCCTCCATAAACTAGTTTAAGTTGATCCCACATCTGCTTGGTAGTAGTACAATTCTTTATGTCTTTAAATTATGAATCTATAAGTGAAGAGGAAATCTCCACCATGATAAGGTTATGTTCATGTTTTTCTTTAAACTGATTCACTATCAAACATCCAGTAGATAATATGAATTCATTGTCTAGAAAATATTCAATGTTGCTTGTAATTCCTGATAGGTATAATCTCATTCTACTTTTATATGTCTAGAAGTTCTCCATGTTCATCTTAGTTGTATCTCTCTTATACATATTGTGATATTTATCTCAAGTCCTTTAAAAATTTCTTCTAAGCATTGTTGCTCCATGATAAGAACTGTATGTTCTAATACCAATTGTTAGAATAATTGAGAGGGGGGGGGGTGAAACAGTTAGAATCAGTTTCCTCACAAATTATCCTACAGTTCCAAATTTCTCTAGATGTATACCAAAACAAATTCAATCATATAAAACTCAACTCAGTGAAAATATATTATGTAAACTTATACTTTCATCAATAGTGTTTGCTGAGTGTCAGTAAATTAATACTGTGATTAACGATCTAGGTCAATAAAATAAAGGGTAAAGTAAAATAAAAATCCACAACATTCATACACATTGACACATAAAGTTTTAGCGTGGAAACCCTGCTAAGGGAAAAACCACTTGGGACTGGTAACCCAAAATATTTTCACTCTTCTGAAGTGAGCTCAGTGAGGATCCAACCTTGTTAAAGGTTATAATGCACACTATTAAATGTGACCTTGTTAGAGGATTTAAAACTAATAGTTCTCTCTTGACCAGGAATTCACAATGGGGTCAATAATAAAACAATCAACATTCTCTAAATGTTATAATAAGGACTCACTATCCCACTCAGTTAAGATATGTATCTGTAACAATGGTTAAAATGATACAGTAATGATCTGATTCAAATACAACTCAGATTTGGAAATATTCAGATCTCTTCTAAGTACATAATACCTCTGATCAATTTTTTCACTTCAGTTCATCTCATACTTGTTCTTCTCGATAATCCTCTTTCCTCTATTTTCTCAGTTATGTCTGCAGAAATGCTCAGTTTTGTCTCTAACCAGTTTGATCAGTCATGCATAAAATTTGCATGTATGCTTCAGCAGCTGTCAACTCACACGATTCAAAAATGAATCTCTTGTCTCTTATATAGACATCATGTATCATTTAATTTTCATCCTTCAGATCTTTCCATTTAATCTACATCATTCATTTTCCCGCATGATCCTTCCTCAGAAGTTTTGGTAAAACCACATTTCAATCTCTGTCCTCCAATCTTCCTTGAAGTTTCATAACCGTTTGATCAAATAAAAAAATTGATCTTTTACCTTGAAATTATAAATTTCTAGATTAGCATCCAAGTCGGCCTTAATTATAATTAATTTCTCGATCTTAGTGTTAACTGTGTTGTGTTGGCAATCCCTTACTCGGTTAACATTGTTTCTCGGTATACACTATATTTTACTTGGTTATTATTGTCTCTCAGTGTATACAAAACTCTTCATTTTACCGACCACGTAAACATCATTTATTCCAAATCTTCAATACATAACAAATGTTTTTCATCATAATAGCACTCAAATAAGTTGACATTAATGACAATACATTAACTGATAATGTTTATCATCACTTCTCAAACTTGGTTGAATATATCAACAAATGACTTCAAACATATAATCATTTGTATTTCATCACATCCATCACTTCCATAAATCACCACAATAACTTGAGCTTGTATGTACATCAAAAAAGATAATAACTCTAGTTGTCGACCTCAAGAATAATATAAGTAGTGTGTGAAGTGTCAACCTGATTTGACCTCAAAATGTGTTCCTAACCTCGAAAAACATCATATATTTCATCATATATGTTGGCTCTATCCTATTGAACTATAAAAATTATTATATCATCAATCAGATAGGATCGTTGATCAACCCAATAACCAACTATCTTTATTCTTCATTGTTCTTTGTACACCTGATACTCAGAAAGCTATAGCTTGAACATCTGATAACACTCACTATTGTGAATGTAAGCTAAAGTAGAGAACACCTCTCTTAATATCTTCCTAGGTTAACACCTCAAAACCTGATCATACATGTCTATACCGATCCATATACTAAACCTAGAATATTGTGCCAGTTATCTCATACTAAGCCAAATCTGCACTCTAACATTTGGTATCATCATATGATAAGTAACCATTATAATAGTGTATGGTTTCCATCAATTAAAACATAAAAAATCAACAAGATAAGTGACTCTTTCTAACAATCTCACCATTTTGCATTGATGGCAACACTTAGTGAAAAATGATTAAGTGTCCAAGCAAAATGCCAAACTGCCATATTCCAAAAATATTTCTCCTTATCCAAAAATTTGAGCTCAACCTGAGCTGAATCTCTCATTTTTCACTCCTTGTCCCTCCCCCTTTGAAATAAATGGAAAAGGATATAACTCAAAAATATTCTCCTACCAAAATCCTAAGTAACTTTTCTATATACCAACTATCCACAAATACTTACATAACTTTGAAAATCTCTAAGAAATTATCCCTTAGGGATACAAAATCAATATCCAAACTTTTATTCACACTCTCCATGATTTCAATCCACCCACAGATTGCATAAACTTCTTTCTTTGGTAAATTATAAGTTAGTTATGCCTCATTTTGACTATTCAATAGAATATCAAGCTTACAAACAATTAAGCTCATAAGATGACCAATTCTCCCCTTCACTCTTTCCTACAAACTATTGTTGTGCTTAGTATTACAGAGAACCTTTTGGGGTCATCATAAAAAATCATTTATCCTTATGATGGACCTAGTATGTGAATGCTTTATGGTACATTTTGGATTTGTACATTTCTGGATCTGACTAGAATTTGGTGTACTCTATTTATCCCCTTACTCATGATGAAGACTCTATGATGCATTATGTTGGAGTAAGGATAATTGGTATAACTAATTTTTATTGCGATGTAGTTGAGTATTGTATTTGTGTGTATTAATTGGAAATAAGGAAATGGTATTCACATAAGGATGTGTTGTGATTCTAATCAATGGTAGGTGCTTAAATGTTATGATGAATTATTATTTCATGCATTGTGTTTGGCGGGATTAGATTACTGTGATGATGCAAATGGGATTAAACTAAATTAAAATATTAAGAATTGTGTTCTAAGAAAAAAATGATGTCAACTGGAAATTGTGTGAAGAATTAGTATGAACCTATGTTTTCATGAGGAAATTAATTTGCAAACATTGTTTGGGTAAATGGTACATTATGATGAATTGTGAATTCTTGTTGAGAAATAATTGTTATGTGCATATGATTCCATGTGGGAAGTAGCTAAATTGATCAAGTTATATGAATTCCAAACTAGTTAAATGATGATGTAGATGTTTTATAAATGTCCGACTAATGGTAATTTCATATATGTTATATATTTTTCATTTCTTGGACTACTGATATTTAAATTTAGTGTGTAGGTAATTTGACCATGGTAATAAATCAAGGAACCAAGTTTAGACCTATGTGAATTCAATGCAAGCCAAAGTTGAATCTAATAAGAGGAAAAAACCTTGTTGTAATCTTCTTATTTCATAATTGTACGTGCTTTAGTGTATGTTCATTGTAAAATATTAATTGTAATTTTAAATTGTGTGGATACTCAAGTGGAAATGCAATGTGTCTTTGTAATGTGTAAATTGTGTGTTGTCACTTGAAACTTGTATGGTGTACATGTGGAAATGACATAGCCACTTGAAGATTGGATGACCACCAACCTAGGTAAGTACCAAATAAGATTCCCATGTGAACCTCTTGGTTAGAGAGCTTGAGGTAGGGTCATTTTAGTTAAATTTCGTTGGTGAGCTTTAAGTGGAATTTTGGGAGGTCAAAAAGGCACCTAGGGTTGTGTTTGGGTCTTTTTTAGGAAGCCCACTTGGTATACCTATGGATAATGGTCATTTTTCACCCTAGGACAACTCAATGTTGACTAGAAGACCCTTCCAAAAGTTGGATTTTCAAGATGGATGAAAATAAAACTTTTGGAAGCATGGTCTTGGTTAGACAACCCCTCCATTTGGATACAAATATTTTTCCCACTTTTTGAGTTAAATTTTCTAAGACCCATTTTTACTAAGCTTGTAAGAGGTTCTAGGAAGACCAAACCAATAGGAGACTTACCTTATTCCAAAACAGTTGTGGGGAATGTGTAGAGGCCCTTTTAGTGGAGACCCACCATTGTTGAGAGTTTGAACACCCACTCTCTATCTTAGAGACTATCTAGAATTAGTGAAGCTTGGAAAAAGGAAGGACTTGGTAAAAGGAGCTCTTCTGCAACATTATTGTCTTAAGATTTGGATCTAGGTTGGTTTCTCTCTACTTATTGTCTCCCATGCTTGTAATTGGTAAAATTATTGGAGTATGATAGTGTAGTTTGATTTTAAGTTGTAATGGAATTCATGAATGTATCCTTTGTTGTGTTTTGATTTTATTTTGTAATGTGTTGAAAATTTCCTGTGTATGGGAGTCTCAAGGCACACTCACCCTTGGGAGGCCAGAGTAACCTTTGGGGTGAAGGGTTTTAGGAAAGCCCATGGGTGTGAGTCTCCTCTCAAGGAGGAGAGGGAGAAAATATGGAGCATAGGCTCCATGATGTCTTTATTTTTATGCATTTGGGGTTCATAAGCGTGGTAGTTATGGATTTTGGCCTTGGGGGTCATAAGGGTTGAACATGTGTAAAGGGGGAGTTGTTTTTTGTGTTGCAATGAAGCCTTGTCAAGGCAATGGTATTTTTGATTGTTTGGTTTTCTCTCCATAGGATATTTGGCCCACCTTAAGCCCATTTTTAGGGTCATTGTGAGACCCATTGTGAAGCCCTGGTTGGAAGTATTTTGTGACTTTTGTTGAAATGTAAAATGCTAGTTTGAATGTGTATATGCTAAATGTGGCCTTCTTATTTAACCATACACTTCAACATAGTCCTTATTCATCAGACATACATAGAAATAAATATGATTTATTCATCCTACATACCTTTATGATTCGACCTATTGCCTTCTATCTAGATGGGGTTTTGAATGGCTCTCAAAATGAGAGTCTCACAACCTAGACCAATCCAAGAAAAAGGATTTCTCTCCATGAATGCAATGCAACATAATGCAAGATTAATCTAAGAACATGAAAGATGCAATATTAATCTAAATGATATTAAACTAAGACATGATGAAAAATATGAGATTAATCTAAGAAAATGAAGCTATTCTATTGCAAATGAGCTAGATGGAAAATGAGATTATGAGCTAAAATGTAGTAACAATTCTTTATTCTAACAATGCATTTCCTTGAATGAGAAATGGGGGTTCTTTTATAGACTGAGAGTCTGCTCAGAATAGAAAGTTTCTTTTTTTGAAATAAAATAGATAGAAAGGCCAGTTCAAATTAGCAAGCTTTCTTTAAAAGAAAACAATGAACTATTTTCTCTTTGTTTTTAACTATTTTCCTTTTACTTTTAACTGCTTTCTTTAAAGCACGGTTAATTCAAAGTTTCTATATCTAAACTGAAGAGAAGATTTTTGAGAGAATATTTAATTAAATTAATAAAATATGACCTCATAAATGTGTTTTTCTCAATTATTTGAATAATTAAATTTGATTATTGAAATGAGGATATTTATTTAATAATTAAATATTATTTAATTCCTTTTTATGTGTTTTAGCTAAAGGGGTAAATTTAATTTAATTAAAGTGCTAGGACTTTATAATTAAATTAATTCAATCATAGGGTTTGTTTAGCTAATTGATTGATATTTAGGAATTAAATATAATGTATGATTAATGTAGATTTATGATTTTTTGGATTTGACACTTAGGTCGAGTAGAGTCAATCAAAACTCAGAATTGTCTAGTACAATAGGACTTTGATGATCCAAAAGAATGATAAATGCAACAAAATTGGTTAGGGTTGCAAGATGTCAATTTTTAGGTGTTACATTTTTCTCCTCTTTGAATTGATGTACGAGTAGTGCATTGATTCAAAGAATAGTCTGATGTTTGAAGCACAGAAGAATATATTTCAAAAATTGGTGATGCAAAGATCGATTAATGAATATTTTAGAGCCATCTCCAAGACAAAGCTTAACTCTCCTAAGTCTAGGTTAGATTGCCAAGATGCCAGTCAAGTAGAGTTTTTGAGGGTCATCTCCAAAATGAAGCTTGATCCTCAGGGATCCAAGTTAGATTTCCCCGATACCTAATGGATTAAGATTTCAAGAATCATCACCAGAATGAAGCTTGATCCTTAGGGATCTGAGTTAGATTGCTCAGATACCTAATAGATTGATATCTTTCAAAAGATTGTTCGCAGAATGAGGCTCAACCTTCAGGAGTTAGGGTTAGATTGCCTTGATACCTGTCCATAAAATTATAGTCAATAAAGACTTTTACGACTATCTCCAGAATGAAGCTTAGTCCCCCAATATCTAGGTTAGATTGCCCAGACACTAGTTAGATTGACTTTAGAATTATCTCCAGAACAGAGCTTGATTTTCAGAAGTTAGGGTTAGATTGCCCCAATTCCCAATAGATGAGTTTTCAAGGATCATCTCCAGAACAAAACTTGATCCTCAATAATTTGAGTTAGATTGCTCAAATACTTAATAGATTGAGATTTTGAGAATCATCTCCAGAACAAAGCTTGATCCTTAGGGATCTAGGTTAGATTGCCTTGATACCTAATAGATGACAAGATGTAAGGAACAAAGATGCCCCTATTGATTGTGGAGTATCCATTTTTTACTATGAAGTACAAAAATTGAACATGCCCCCCAAGTGATGAGATACCCCTAGCAATGAGGATTTTTTGAAAATTAGATCACATTGATTGGAATAGATTCAATGATGTAATCATCCCGCCCCCTCAGGAGTGAAATTGATGACAAGTCATAATGATGAATGAGAGTGAGAAATCATAGATAGATATTGAATCAAAGAACAAGAAGAACTTGAGGATAGATTACAGAAGAATCTGGAAGATCTAGAATCAATTTTGAGCGATTTCAAGGTCTGTTGACCAAGTTTGACTAAGGTTGATGTGAGTTGACCAAAATTGACTTTTGAGGAAAAAAAGTCAAAGATCTGAGAAAATGTTGATTAGATATGATTCTGACAAGAAAGTGACGTAAAAAATTCAACTGCACAAGTGTCCGATTGCGTCGGTCCCAAAAATTTTGAAATGCGATTTTGAGCTATATAGAAGTGTCAGATTTTGATTTCGATCACAAAAAAAAGATTCAAAGCAGTCGAATCAGCTAGTGGTGAAATTTTCATGCAAATCAGAGCACTTTTGAAAATTAGGTAAAAACCTATATATGAGTCCAAAAGCTCATTTTCAAATCATTTGCATCCGTTGAATTTTGAGATTTGAGCTCTGAGCAAAAATGGTGGTGCCCGTGAGCACTCATCATTTCGAGTGATCCAAGCGGCATAGTCAGCCAACAATGTACGGACCCCTGGTAATTGGTCAATTAACCTCTTCATGAATTCAAATTTCATCACTTTCTATCACATTTTTTGGAACTATGTCGCGGGTTCTCGCTCCAGGAACTAGTTTCTTCGCACGACCCGTGAAGAAAGCTCACACAAGAAATTGCCAAGAGGAAGATTCTCATGCCGGTCGATGGGTATCGTTGTGTGGAAGGGTACCCATTTCTTGCATAGGAAACCCTTCAACAGGAGTTTTTCTCATGCAGACAATAATGAAACTTCGTGTGGGGCTGAAACTTCACGCGACCCGAAAAACTTCTTCGCGTGAAAGGCTACTTCTTTGCATGGAAATAACTTAATAGTTTGAATGCAAAATGAGTCTGTGTCACATCCAATAGCATTTGCATCAGTGTTTTTCCTATCTATAGGATGTCTGTTATGCTTTAATTCTCCTTTTTGCATTGATTATCATGAATCATGAGCTAAATATTGATCGTGCATTATTGTTCACATGTTTTGTAGGTCAATTTCCTAGACATAGCATTCTTGTCACATCATCCAGCTATTAGTGGGCTAGTGAGATAGTTAGATGATGTAGAGATTACACATATTGATAGTTTGGGCTTGTCACATATTTGTGAGGTACTCAAGATTTGGGTAAATCATGGAGTACTTGGAGCTTTTGTGGAGCATTTCCATTCAAAAATGAACACCTTCCACCTACCTCAGGGTGAGATGACAGTGACGCTAGAGGATATATATATAGGATTCTTTGGATACCCTTCCACAGACCTAGAGTAGAGTATGAGGTATAGCCACAGCCAGGTACACTAGCACTGTGAGAGATCTTGCAGGATGATCTTGTCATGGGGAGAGCAATCCCATAGGAGGATTTGATCAGAGATTACGGGCTCGGGCACCGATTGGCTGTGGTTTTGGAAGCATTCCTTGGATGATATCTAATGTTAGACCATGGTCAGCATGGTTTTGAGTGTGGATGGGGTTAGATTCTACAGAGGATGTTGGCCGAGCCTATCAGATATGGGTGGGGTCAGTGTATGTTGGCCCACATCTACCATGAGATGCATGAGATCTCCTATAGAGAGGCAAAGAGTATGTCCACAGGAGTTTTGTTCTATAGGTGTAGTCATGGGAGCACTTGCCAGTTACCCGACCTATGTGCAAGGATTTGAGAGAGCCATTGGAGCCATACATATAAGGTTACAAAGGTTTGATTACTCAGCCCGCGCTAGGTAAGATAGAGCAGTGGCAGCCGACCCTTGAGGATTTGGTAGTTGTGACATGGAAACCCTGGAGACTGATAGAGGATTGGGACTATGCCAGTGATCAGCTAAGTTATATTCTTGTTTCATGGCCACTCTTTGGTCGAGCTATATCCATTATTGAGCAGTTTCCTCTAACATGTTTCTGGCAGCAGTTTGGTCGGCTCAGAGGAGTATTGTTCCTATGCTCATTTTGCTGATGAGCTTAGGAAGGGATGGTTGACCAAGTTAGATACTGGTCGATGTATGATCGATGTATGAGACCTAGCGCAGACTCGATGGGATTACTTGAGTGGGATTGCAGATGGCAGCATGACCATAGAGTATAGGGAGTATTTCATCACACATCCCTTCTGATGATTTACAAATCCAGTTGGTTTGGGAGCTACAGCGTAGGTAGTACACCCATAGGTGCCACAATAACAAGCACCAGTGCCTCCACCATACTAGGTACTGTGACCACCTCCATAGTAGGTACCATAGTAGGGGCCATGTCAACACATAGTACAGGTGGAAATCCCTGTAGGATAGATGCAGACTGATCCAGGTGCAAGTAGCAATGGACAACAAAGCAGGAGGACGGCAGTGCAGTTAAATGATGTGCCAGATCAGATAGATCTACAAGAGGTACTGGTGGAGGACCTGATGTAGGAGGATCATCCTACATAGGAGCTAGTACAGGGTCCAGTACCTAGAGATGCATTATCACATGCGCAGGCAGCCCTGCGGAGAGCCAGAGAGAGGGTGCGACAGTTGGGAAGGCAAGTTACAGACTTGCAGGTATAGGTTTCCATGTAGGATGCCTGACTACTAGATAGAGATCGGGAGCTGCAAGATGTCAAAGGGAAACTAGAGAGGGCTTGGGAGGAGACTCGACATCAGACCACCCGAGCAGCCTATTAATACGCATCCTATATAGGGGTGGTGCCTGATGATGCATCGTAGGTGGCTAGATTTTCCTTATATTCTAGAGGGTTAGAGGGTGCACAGGCATCACCTCCACCAGATATGCCTCCACCTTCACCTCCTCTAGGTGACAAGAGAGAGGGCCAAAGCTAAAGTTGATATATTCAGAGATGAGATCATATGATGTATCTAATGCATTAGCATCTTTGTATTGTACCACCATTTTTTTGAGATAGACTATGCTCGAGTAGCACCATTTTGTATTGTATCAACACATTGATATATATATATATATATATATATATATATATATATATATATATATATATGAGCTCGTCTTTTGGTATCATCACATGTGTCATGTTTTTTTGTTTATGAGATGTTTCCTATATGCTTAGATGTTTAGATGATTTAGAATGTATGCAAATGAATGGACGTGTTTCAAATATATGTAGATGCATGAAATGCACATGTATTTATTTATGAGTTATGTATGTGATGCACATACCGATGTAGATGCAGATTTGTATGTATGTAGATGATTTATGTGAATGCACTTGTGAATGGAAATATGTAAATGTAATGTGTAAATGATAATGCAAATGTAATGTGTATGGAACTAACATCTGATGCAAGGTGTCCAGATGTGTGACAGATGCTAACCAAGAGAACATGTGAAGAATCGAGAGCGAGGATCGAACACTTGTGCAGTCATGATGAAACCAGGATGCTGAAGAAGAACTTCCCAATATATAAATCTAGGAGAACGCAATGAAGTGAACATCAAATTGCCACCACAATGCAAGTCTAGAAGGAAAAATGTAATCCTATGCTAGATGCAATGCTTAGGACATGGTTGTGAGACCCATGATATAATTATCATCATTGAGCATTTTTTGGAACATCGGAGTAGATACAATCCTTACTAGTGCCACTGCAACCATAAGAATATGAATATGACTTTCATAAGATAAAATCTAGGAAACAAATGTAAGCACCAGGGCACAAAAGCCAAGATGACATGAACATTGTTTCTGGTTAATGTTTCAAGAGTACACCAGTATCGAGGCATTCAAAGCCAAGATAACCATGAGTGTGGTCGTATGTAAACAAATAGAGAAATAACAGTCAAGGAGATAGTACCGACCTCACCATGGCATACAAATAAACAAGATCGAGGGATATGAGGTTGTTCCACCTTAGTGCGGGAGCTCTTATCACATACACCCTATTTATTTGACATTTTTGGATCATCAGGACTACACCAACAAGAAATAGACAAATAAAATATCAATGACATCCAGGAGAACAAACAATGTACAAAGAAAAGATTAATCAAAACTCAGCCAATTTCAAAGTTTTTGAATATGTATGTGTATAGGGGTGTTGAAAAACATTGGTGTGCTTGTTAGTGCATCATGTTTGATTATTATCGATAGATGTTTACGTTTAAGATATCCAATGTGTGTTGAAAAACATAGATGTGTCCAAAGATAGTGTTGAAAAACACTATTTATGGTGGTGTTGAAAAACACCAGTTTGTGTCAATAGAGAGTTGTCCTCTAGAAGTGACAAAATTACTAACTCTAGTGTAAATCAAAGATGTGATCAAATTGGGGACACGTGCCCCCAAGTAATGATGACTAACTTGACATATGTTGCGAGGACAGACTAGATTTGGTTGCCCCTAGGCATATGGTGTGGAATTAGTGTCATGTCAGGAGGGTTCATAAAGGAGCCAAAGTGTCACAAAAGTGACCGAAAGCTATGTACAAGCTAAAGCAAAGGATTGTCAAGACCGAGTATTGATAGATAGAGCGTTTGAGTATAAATCCAACTATAATGGATGTGAGAAATGTCAATAGTACAGTGACAGTAGGCAGATGCAGTGAGAACCACTAGTGACTGACACAAGGGAGATGCTCAAGTGAAGAGATTGTAGCAATAGATAAACATTAGCATGCAGACTCAGTGAGAACCACTGGCGACTGATGTTAGGGAGATTCTCAAGGAGAGAGAACTCAGGATAACAGTAGGCAGACACTGTGAGAACCACTAGTGACTATCATGAAGTAGATCAAAAGGTAATAGGATAGTGCTCCCTAGACCAGGAGGGTTGTCCCTAGAGTACGACCAGTTTCAATCTATGCAAGTTGGTGTCTTGACAGGTAACTGAAAGCATGCAGAGAAGGAAATGCACATAGGAAAGTAGGAAAGAAGGAAACCAGGAAAGAAAATGTGTAAATCCAATTGGTGTTGCAAGAGATATAGCAATGCAGAACAAGAGGCACCTGTTTACCAGGTTTTTACCTTCTTGACATAAAATTCTTTTTTTCTACCATGACGCCTGTTTGCCAGGTTTTCATCGATGACACCTTTTCTCTTTTTCTCTTTTTTTTTTGTATTTTTCAATTTGTTTAATTTTTTTGTATTTTTGGAATATATGATTTTTTTGGAGATACATCAAAGCACCTATCACTAGGTTTTCACTAAGATGATCATTTTTTCATGACATTTTTAGATTTTTAAAATTTTTTCAGGACTTTACTATATACATGAGCACACTGAAGATGTCTCAGTTGTAGAACCATTTCAAATGAAGACCGTTGATTGGATATTTGAGTTTCTCTCCTTTAGTAGTAGAAATTTGATAGGTGCCAGACCTAAACACTACAGTGATAACAGACAGACCAATCCAATTTCATTCAAATTTTCATTTCTGGATCCAATGTTATTGATTCTTAGGGTTCTCCCGCGGAATGAGGTCACCCAGTTGGAAGTCCCTTGGTCAAACCTTCTTGTTATAGCTCTTGGACATCCTTTTTTGGTATTCTCAAAGGTGATCAAATGCCACTTGCCGACGTTCATCAAGTAGTTCTAGCTCTTGTAGCTGGGATATTATAGTATCATCATCAGTAATGAGGCCCTTCAAAGAGACTCGTAGAGAAGGAATCTCAACCTCAATTGGTAGCAAAAAATATACTCTGTAAACCAAAGCATAGGGCATAGCCCCTGTTGGTGTTCTTATGCTTGTCCTGTATGTCCAGAGAGCAGGATTGATCTGGAGATGCCAATCTCATCTAGATTTGTGGACTATGTGATGCAGGATTTTAAGGATTGTAGTTTCCATTAGCAACGGTGAGAGGGATAGCCTCCACACATTTGGTAAAATAGTCTATAGCTTTGATGATGAACTTATGTCCATTTGAGGATGAGGGATAAATATGACCCACCAAATCAAAGGTCCATTGTTGGAATGGCCAGAAAGTAATGAAGGGAATAAGCTCCTCGGTTGGAGCATGAATTAGATTTCCATGTAGTTGACACTGTTTGAAAGACTTAGCAAACTGTGTAACTTATTTTTCCATATTTGGTCAATAGTAACCAACTCTAATAAGTTTACAGGCCAGTGTCAGGCCATTAGAGTGAGACCCACATATGCCTTCATGCACCTCTACTAATGCACACTTGGACTCATAAGGTTCTAACCACCTAAGAAGGGTACTGTCTAGACCTCGCCTATACAAGTCATTAGTAATGATGATAAACCATGAGCACTATGGATTAAGTGACATTTCTCATTCCAAGTGTAAGTGTCCAAAACAATCTGGTCACAAAGGTAGGAATAAATATGATGGTAGCGGGATGAATCATGTCCAATGACAAAACAAATCACCTAGGACTTAGGGGAATCATAAGCTAGGTAGTGTAACGTCTCCACTAGGAATTCATGTTGAAATTCATTTTCTGGCATCTGTAGCATGGAAGAAAGAGTATCCATGGCATCGACCACTTTACTGTCTTCCCTTGGAACCTATTGAAATGTGATGTGAAAAAAATATTTTTTGAGGTCGTCAACCAACCGTTTATAAGGCACCATGTAATGTCCCCGCCAGGGAACCCATAAGGAATCAGGTCTTATGACCAAAATTTGCAACTAATTTTTTTTTTTTTACATTACAACATTACTACTCCAAAATTACTTTCCTTAAGGTTCCCTTAATGAATTTCATTTACTAACACATTTACATTACTTATCCAAATTAAATTTCATTTCCTTTCTTTACTTTCACATTTAGAATTTAAGAGATAGGGTAGAAAATAACATTTCATTTACAATTATATTCCTTACTTTATATACTAATTTCATTTCTCCTTCCTACACATTGAATAACTATTCATTACAAATCACATTTC
>MU227340.1:4254540-4265684 GCA_018584345.1 Thuja plicata | reverse complement strand
GCCTGGTACCTGCATCCTGCATCACCAACTGATATGCATATACAAATATATATAAAAATAGACAGTAGCAAACAAGGAGGGAGAGTGCGACATCGTGTGGATCTCCCGTAGGAGTTACTACGACTGCTCCTCCTCATCCTACACTCACATCAACCAGTGAACATCAAACCATAATAGGATCAGTAGGGTTAAATCATAATATAAACATCATAACACAAATCAATGTAAAACATTTTACTGATAGTTCATTTCTAGCCATTCATCATTAAATCATAACTCATTTAATATGTCCAAATAACTGCAATAACCAATTATATATGCTCAAATATCTCATAAAATGCTAACTAAATAATAATCATAGTCCATCATAAAACCCAAAGTGTCAAAGCAATAGTCCTGTCCATCTAACATAGGAAGATTCTAGGGTGGGCATTACACACCAGATTTTCATCTTTTGTTTGATAGATATCATTTACTTGATTGATGAATAACTGTGAATCTCCTAGGACATTGAGCTCATCTAGTCACCACTCAAGGGTGATCTTCATACCATTGATCAAGGCTTCATACTCGACAATGTTGTTTGTACAAGGAAACAACATCTTGTATTTCTTTGATAAAGAGTACCTTTGGGGTGTAATGAACAAGATCCCAGCACCTGACCCCTGTTGGGTAAATGAAACATCAAAGAACATAGTCCAGGATCGATGCATAAGAAGTATTATGGACTCATCTATAAATTCAATGTTCAATGGTTGATGATCTACTAGAGGTGCTTCCACCAATTGATCTGCAATTGCTTGCCCCTTGATGGCTTTTCTTTCTACATACTCAATATCAAATTCATTGAGAAGCATGACCCATTTATCTAGTCTACCTGTGAGGGTAGATTTAATAAGCAAATATTTAAGAGGATCAATTTTAGAAATGAGGCATGTAGTATGAGCCAACATGTAGTGTCACAATTTTTGTGAAGAAAATACCACTACGAGGCAAGCCTTCTCTATAACAGAATAGTTTGTTTCATATGAGACCAGAGTTCTACTAATGTAGTAGATATCCCTTTCCTTGTTATTCTAATCTTCTTGAGCTAATAGGACACCCAATGATGTATTTGTAGCAGAGATGTAAAGTATGAGTGGCTTCACATGAATAGGAGGCATCAATATTAGCAGGTTCGCAAGATATTATTTGATTTGTGTGAACCCCTCATCACATTCCTTGTTCCATTAGTAAGTCACGCCTTTGTGTAAAGTCTTGGTGAATGGTTGTGACTTGTCTGCCAGTTGTGAGATGAAGCACTAGATAGACTGTAATCGGCCTTGAAGTCCTCTCATTTGTTTGATATTCTTTGGTGGTGGCATTTCCATGATAGCTTGAACTTTCTCAGGATCCACTTCTATGCCTTTTGTAGAGATGATGTAGCCAATCAGTGTTCTAGATGTCACTCTGAATGCACATTTCTTAGGATTGAGTCATAGACTAAACTGTTCCATGCGATCTAGTATAGGACCTAGATCTGCAAGGTGTTTCTCGCATTGCATGCTCTTAGCTAGAGTGTCATCAACATAATATTCTATTGTTTTATGCATCATGTCATGAAATATAGTGGTGAGAGCTCTAAAATATGTAGCACCATCATTTTTGAGTCCAAAGGGCATGAAATTCCAATAGAAAGTGCCCCATGCACATGTGAAAGTAGTTTTCTCTTGGTCCTCTGGCGCGATCTTTATCTGGTTGTAGCCAGAGAAACCATTCATTAGTGAGTACATTTCATATCCTATTGTCATATCCACAATCATATCCATATTGGGAAATGGAAATTCATCCTTAGGATATGCCTTATTTAATTCTTTGAAGTATATGTAGACTCGAATAGATTTTTCATGTTTTGATACTGGAACAATGTTAGAGATCCATTCTGCATAGTCAACTACTCTGATGAATACTGCCTTAAGAAGCTTCTACAATCCAACTTTGACAAGTAGAGCCACATGTGGATGAATTTTCCAAATCTTTTGTTTGACAGGCTTGACACCTAGTACAATGGATAAGTGGTGCATGATTAGATTAGGATCTAATCCTAGCATATCTAAGTATTTCCATTAAAAGTTTATCTTTTTTCTCCAGAAGAATGTAATGAATTCCTCTCTTTCTGTCTGAGATAATGATTGTGCCAAATGAATGATCTGAGGTTCAGCTTTTGTACCCAAGTTGACTAGTTGAGTGGGCTCAATTAGCACAGATAATCATTCTTGGAAATGACTCAGGAGCATATCAAGTATCTCATCCTTAGGTTCCTCAGAGAGGTTTTCACCTTTGGATACGTCCTTTATTTTGAATTTTGTAGGCTCTCACACTACCACAATGTGGTTTTCACCATCAAAGCACCTATTTTTTCTTCTTTTGATTTTGTGACTAAGATACTTGATATCGGCCTCAGTCATGTTGATACTATCTTCACTAGTGGAAGACGTTACAGGTTTGACAACGTTGAGGTAACAAGAAAGAGCATAGTTGTTCTGGAATGTAAGGACTTCATTATATGGGGAGGGAGAGTTCTAGTCTATAAGCTCAGGATGATGGAGTGAAAGAGAAGTGACAAGTTCAAGTGTGTTCATAGTATAATCATCAAAAGCATGGACTAGCAAGTTGAGACTTAGAGGAATCTAATCCAAAGGTATAGTCAAATTCCTTTGACTCCTAGTGATCATAGTAGACAACACATTAATATCAATGGAATTGGAATCGTTTGACATTTCACTAGACCCTTAACCTACTTTGAGAAGGTTTTCATATGTATCAACTATTTCTATATCCATCTCAAAGGGAGTGCTTGAAAAAGTGTTAAACTCATATTCATGAGAATCTATTTCATTATTAGGTTTCATATTAAGAACATGGGTGAAATCAACTCTTTGCCTCTAGTTGGGCTGATTTCTGCCTAAAAAATCTACTATGGTTAAATAAGCACTGTTTGACATAGGTGCTTCATCAATGCTTGCAGCATCATCTGCTTCTTGTTTAGTGAGAAGTGGTTGGGTTTTCTCATGTTCAAATTATTCTTGGAAGTGCGGTGGTATGTACAAATCACCCTGATGTCCTGGATTGACACTTTGTATTTCTTTCCATTGTTTATAGGTTAATGGAGTAAGTGGATTGATTTCATCAAAATCATTTTCAGTCTCAACTGTACTGACACATGGTATGAAATCATTGGCTCAGCAAAGAATGTTTCCAGATTTGGAGGAATGGGACAAGGGAAGCAATCTTCCTCAAAATTGTCTTTAGACTCTTCAATTTTAGGTGTACCTTTAGGTGTTGGTTGTTGATCTATTTGAGGTACAAATTTTTTTATCTCCAGTTTAAATGTGATCTTCTTGAAGCCTATACCTGTAGATTCATGTGTTCATCGACCAATAGCTTCAAGTGGTGCAATCAATCCTTTATGATTCTCACCTATAGGACCATTCCCTTTGTAACCAAAGTGTTGCATAATAGTCAGACCCTTGCCATACTGTTCAGGTCTTATGTCATAAGGTGTAGTGGTTTGTTTAGAAGTGTCCTCTCCTTTATAGATCCAAGCTTTGATAGCCCTATTTTCTGCTTCTCTTCTAATGGTATCATGGCCTGTACAAAGGTACCACCATATTTTGTTTGAGGAGGAACTGCAGAAGGTTTAGTGTCCTTTGAAGGTCTCCCACAAGAATGTGGAGACAAGGGTAGGGATGTAATAGATAGTACAGGTTCAATTTGATATCCTCCCATGTTAGTTTCCTTGAGTGTTAGAGCCTTTTCCATTTCTTGTAATTTAGTCTCGAAGAACTCAGTAGACTCTCTGTTGGTAGGCACAAAGATGTCAGCAGATTTTGTGAGGGTGTTGCAATCATAGCATGTATTAGCAGGTATAGTCACTTTGAATCCTTGGAAAGGGAACTTAAGGAACTGATGGTATGTTGAATGGATAGCCTACATTTCATAGATCCGTGTGCTTCCCAAAAAAATATTGAATGCTAAAGGAATGTCAAGCACTTGACAGATAACATCTCTTTCAATAGGGTTGACTGTGATCGGTAACACAACTAGCCCTTTAGATTTTTTTTCTTCTTCATCATAGGCCTTAATGGTAATATTTTTGTGAGAATCTATGTAGTCTTTGTCGTAGTCTAACTGAGTAAGGAAGGTAGTAGAGCAAATGTTGAGGCCAACACCATTATCTATGAGAAAATGATGAACGTGCTTTGGACCAATCATGACTTCAATGTGCAAGGGGTTGTTGTGTGGGTGACTCAAAGAATGGTCATCTTCCTCAAAGAAAGACAAGTAATGGGAGGATCTCAAGTGACCTACCATGAGTGAAACTGGTCAAGATCAAGATATTTTGGGACATTTGCCTCGGTGAAGGCTTTGTCAAGGATCTCCCTATGAGAAGGGGAGATTTTTAGCAGCTCAAAGATGGTGATCTGAGTGTTAGTATGTTGTAATTGATCTATTATGTTGTAATTGGCAGCATTAGATGAGGAACCCAATTTTAGATGCTTGTTGGTAGAACCAATAGTAGCTTTTTCTTCAGCTGGTGTTGGTGTAGACGTAGAAGGCTTGGCGCCTTTAAGAATGATCTTAGCACAAGATCAAGTAACAATGTTCGCACTAACCTATGATTGTTCTTGTTTGGAGGACTGAGGCGCAAGCCCTCGTAAGATGAAAGGAGTTTTGGGCTTGGAAGTATCTTCCCTTCCCTTGATAATGACAACATTATAGTATTCAGTATAAACAATCTCAACCATATTAATGACATTGTCATTATTGGTGTATGTATACTTGACCTTAGCATAAGTATTCTTGCCTTTGGATGACTCACCTTTCCCATCAAGAGGAAATGGATCATTGAAAGCTTGGTGGTCTAAGTTCTTGTTGTGACCTCCCACACAAATAACCTCACTATCAATAAGGCCTTGGATCTTGTGTCGTAATTAAATGCAGAAGCCTGTGAGGCCTCACCCTGACCTATCATAGCTTAGTTGATACACTTATTTTGATACATTGGTACACTTTTTGATTATCCTGACAGAGACTCAAGATATTATGTTTAAGATGATGATTATATTGTATGGATTACATTCTGATATGGATTAGACCTAGAACATGTGGTTAATATTGATTTTGATTACACATGTTTAGATAGGTGAATTGATGGGAAGATCGGATCATGATAAGACTTGATTATTTCATGGATGTTATGTCATGATGATTATGGAATTATTATGTTTTAAACATTTCTGTATGAAAATTGTAATTAGGAATTTAATTCTGCTTATTGATTAATGTTGTTAAGTATGAATTGAATATGTATATTGCATGTGATTTTATTATCTTGGACTACTGATGCTCGAGTTTAGTGTGCATGAAAGAGAACCATGGAATTAGTCAGAGAATCAGTAACCAACCATATGTGTAAACTGTAAAGCCAAGGTTGAACCTAATCAAGAGGTTTGAACCTCATTGCTAAGTGATTTTATTCATGACCGTAAAATTGTATGTATGTATTAGGTGTTTTCATTTTGTAATTAGTGACATGTCAATGTTCTTTTATGTCATTTTATAGTGTCACTTGACACTTGTTATGTGTTTATATAATGACATGTCCACTAAGGTTGGCAATGTAAACCTAAGCCTAATTGATTCATTAGGAACCTAATTAAACCCCTTGTTGGAGATACTTGCAAAGTTCTACCAAAATGATCATTTAGATTTAATTCTTTTCTAGCCACTTCTAGAGGCCAAAAAGAGGTCCTAAGGGTCAAATTTAGCAAATTCTAGTACCTTAGTGATAGGGGTATGGGTTAGGGATATTTTTAACACATCTAGAATCCCCTACTAGCCTTGGTGAACCATTTTATGACCCATTTTCTACATGCTACAAAAATGGAGTAAGTCTTGACCTTTTACCCAAACCCACACTCCTTTCCAATCTGGCATTTATGATAGGGGACAAGGAAAAGCCAAAGGTCTTTAGGGTCAAATCTGAATTAAATTTTGGTGGGTGGGTAGAAGTTGGAGGTCTTTTTAGAGGCCCTTGGTAGAGTTAGTGGGTGTTCACCCACTCTACTTTTAGAGACATTAGGGTTTGGATGGAGAAATCATAAGGGATTGGGCTCTTCTCAAAATTCATTTTCCATAACACATTTTGAAGGTTGGTCTCCATTGCCATGAAAGTGCTTTGTTTTGTTTCAAGTAGATTTGTATGATTCTTTTCATTCTCTTACATATATGAAATGTATTTGTATTTTTTTTATGTAATAGAATGCAATTTTGGGTTTGAATTCTTGCTCATGGTTTTATCTTTGTTTTGAATATGGGAGTTTTATGAAGGGTGTGATGGCATTACTCACCCTTGGATAGGGAAGAAGTGGCCACGTATGGAGGAAGGGGTTAGTCGGATTCCATGATAGTGTAGAGTCTCTTCTCATGGAGAGAAGAGGGATAAAATGCAAGGTCTATGGGCCCTTGCATGCCATTATATTTGATCCTAATTTTGGGGGAGATAAGGAGAAGACTGGATGGAAAGATGTATGTGATTTTAGCCTTGAAGAGACATGTTATTTGTATGTATAATTTTGGCATCCTCCTACATGGAAATCCACCTTCACCCCTTGTTATGGGTTCATGGTGAATCTATTTATGCAAGCCTTGAGAGGGTGTTCTTTATTTTTGTATTCATGTATGTGGATGTGTGATTGTCACCCATTGGCTACCGATTCTCCTAGCTCGGGGGTGGTCTCCTTGAGACCTAGGATGGGAGGTGAGCTTCCCATGGTTCTCCTCATATATTTGTAGGTTTTGAAGTCAAGATGTTGCGGAAAGGCTTGGGAGAAATCTTTATTTTGGTGTAGTTGTGTGAAGAGCAACTTTAATGTTGCATGGTTACTCCTTTGTATTGAGATTTATTTCTTGTTAAATGTTGTAATGTTCATATTGAAATCTTTATCAAGTAAGATTTGAAGAGCTCTTATTCATTGTGTAATAGTTTTTATAGCATATAAAATCTTGTGGATTCATGAATCTTATAATCTCAATAATGTATTTGATTGTAAGTTTTCAGGTTAAAAATACTCCATTCATCCTTTGGAAATCTATATTCCATTTCAATAGGTTCAACACTTTACCTAAAAAATTTCATTGCAACCTCAATTCTTGAGAAGGAAAGATCAACTTGATAACAATAGTAAATCAACAAGTTAGTATATTAATGTACAAATCAACTAATACTAATATTCAATTTATAGTTCACATAGTGTATTGCACTAATAAAATAATTCAAGTACATAAAATTAACTACTCTAATAATAAAACCAGGAAATCAATATAATAGAAGCTAAAACCAAACAATACCCATGACGCTTCACAGATTTTTAGAGCAAAAATATTGTCTCAAATTTGTATGGGAAGGGAAATAATTCTCCTTGCCACAGAGAATATTCTCTTCCCAAGATGCTCTTCCTAATTATAGTTAGTATACTAACTCCCTAATAAAACCTTGTTGTTAATTAATAATTTCTAAATTAATAAAAGATTTCTTGCATAACTTACTAAACACTCCCCTTCCCATAAATGGGCGCAGGTATGTGTGTGGCAGAGGTCACATTAAACATCAACAAAAAAAAAGAATGATTTAAATGCAAGCAAGCCTTGCTTTTGATTGCATCCTCGTGGGTTGCACCCACATACTCCTTTCTTACCTTCTTACCTCTATGTGTAGGATGTGGGCCAACATGGCATTAAATTTCCTTTCCAAAAACAAGCCTCCCCACTCCATGCGTACTTGGGGTCTGACATGGGGATCTCAGCATATTCCTTGGTTTTAGCACCACTCCTTACTCTTTACCATGTGAAATCTCTTTGCCTCATTTTGTTTACTTTAAATTAAAAATTTAGCACATTGAAATCAGAAACCTTAAGGTGGTCCCCACCTCCACCTTGAATCATGCGCATGCTTTTTAAAAAAGCTTCCCTTGCATAACACTTGCACAAGCCTTGGGGTAGGTTGGGATTTTCAACACCTGACCGACTTGGCAAGTGGGCCTTGAGGAATAGGGGGGTGATGTGATAGGTTGGTAGGTGAATAGGTCTAGATTAGTAGGGTTAGTTAGATTAGTTGATTAGGATTAGTAATTAATAGACTTTTTTTAACATGTTTAGATTTAATTAGTATGGAATCAGCTTTTTAGAGTAATGGTCTATTTTATACAATGGTTAATTACTTAAAATGGATCAGTAATATTAGTTAGTTGTTAATAAAATTTTATTATGATAATTGAAATATGTTTCTCATGTGCTTAAAAGGGTTAGGGGATTATTTAATTTTCTACTAGAGGTTACTTTAATTATTTTTTTAACTAGAGGTTAATTTAATTATTCTTTTATAGGTTAATTTAATTTTCTATTAGGGGATTAATGGACTATGGTTGCATGTGTTTTCTTTTAAAAGGGGGAGAACTTAATTAAAATTGATATTAGTAGGTTAGAAATTAGATTAGATTCTGATTATTAGATTTTAATTAGTAGTTTATTTGGTATAGTGATTTTGTATTAAATTTTAATTGTGTTAAATGGTAAATATTTCATGTATGCTTTGTTTAAAAAAGGGAGTAGAATTCAATTAGTCCTTATATTAGTGAATATTTTAATATATCTGTTTAAGTGGGTCCAAAGATAGTAAGAAAGGTTATACATATTAATTCTTGTAACTAATTTAGTTCTCTTTTATGTATTTAACTAATATGTGTAAAATAGTTATATCGGAATTGTTTATAGATGTTATGTAGATTTGGGTTAATTAATTGACTTTCAAATGTTTTAGGGTTGAAATAGTTTTTTTTTGTTTATTAAACTTGATTGACCAAGGACCATGTCTAAAGGTTACTTTAAATGTCATAAATAGCTAAGGTTGAAAGGGAATTGGTACTAGATTTAAATGGGTAAAGTTATGATCTAGGTTAAGTATTAAAGTAATTGCTAGGTCAACCTAATTTAACATATGTTCTTAACAATTAAATTACTATCATGATACTACACGTGGTTAAACATAAAACTATAGTTAATTCAACCTGACCCAAGAGTTTATATAACCCATGTAACAAGTTGATGCTCCAACTCTGCATCTATATGTAGTGTGACCCTAATTCAATCTATGAATATACCTTGCAACTCAAAGACTAACTTCACTATGTATCACTTTTCCACAACACATCCATTGTTAGTTGTATGTACTTGTGTTTAAAAAAAAATTATCTGTGTATTTCTCCCTAGTTTTGGTATGACATTTTGGTATATGAGCCATGTTTTAGCACTAGGAACCTAACCCATTACATTTCAACTCATTCAAACTTAAATTATTGTGTAGAATGCTTGTCGTCACATGAGCTATCCGACGAGGTAGAGGTCATAGAGCTACAAATGTTGGGGTAGAATAGGAGGATCCACCACCTCATAACCCTAACCAGCATATTTTGGATGTTCTCCAAAATCTGATTGGGATTAGTCAGCAGAGACTACCACCCATAGTTCAGCAGTAGATTCCTGAAAGGGAAGCACATATTTAAAAAGATGATAAAGTAGTTAGCATAGAGAGAAGTAGGGGTCCCCCACCCAATTCTGTTAAGGGTCATGATGATCAGGAGGGTGATCCAATTCATCGAGTTGTAATACCATGCAAGCATGAGATACATGCCAAAGAGAGACCCCCTAGAGATGTTGGAGATGAGATTCAAGAGTTATTACGACTCCAGCCACCCTTATTTTTGGGGTCCACTGATGGGCCAGTAGAAGAGGCCTGGTTACATAGTTTACAGTGATGTTTTTGATTGCGCCCTTATGGGATTAATCTAAAGGCACGACTTGCAGTCCATCTCCTATGAGAGAAGGCTTCCACTTGGTGGGAGTAGAAGGTGTCCATAGGTGGAGTGAGTATTAACACACTCACTTGGGATTCTTTTGTAGCCCAATTTTGGGAGAGGTACTCTCTAAGAATTTCAAATAGAGATAGATAGAGGAGTTCTGTGATCTCCAACAGAGAGGCCTCATAGTGGCCTAGTATGAGAGTCAGTTTCTCGAGCTCCTTCCATATGTTGATTGCATGAAGGATGAGAAACTGCATATCCACCATTTCATTAAGGAACTTAATATGTCTCTTTAGGGCATAGTACTTTCCTACCACATTCAGAGAGACAGTTGAGACGAAACTTGTAGCTGAGGACATCCATACTAGACAAGAGTCTCGGGATCGGTCTTAGCACCGAAACCCCTCTTCCCAATAGTCAGGACAGCAAAGAACCCCTTGGAAAGGGAAATAAAATCACTCAGTAGGATCCTTTAAGGGTCTAAAATCTTAGCAAAAGAGATCTCATCAGGATTCTAGACAGAGGCCTTCACAGGGTTATCAGGGCTCTAAGCCAAAATAGTGGTAGTCTCAGGGTCCTAGATAGGATCAGAGGACCTAGACCCCTCAAGCATAGCTAGCTAGGACTCACCAGTCCTCTAGGGGTGGATATAGTGGTTCTAGTAGGACTGGAGGGTCATAGTAGCCTAGGACAGAGGGAGTATAGATTCAGACTCGAAGGCCATGTTACACTTGTAGTGGTATGGGTCATATAGAGAGAGAGTTCACACAGGGACAGTCAGCCAGTGGTTAGAGAGGGGCTACCTCAGAGCCTACAGTTGGAGATATGGGTAGATCCCATAGAGTTTTTACTATAGTTGATAACCACCAAGATGAGCACTAGGCCACGGTCATAGAGGCCATAATTATGATTCAGGGTATCAATGTTTCTATCTTGTTTGATTCAGGAGCCACAGACTCCTTTATATCTCCCTATTTAGTGGAGTGTTGTGGGCTAGTGGCAGTTAGATAGGATGTTAGTTGGGAAGTCAAGTTAGCTTTAGGAGCTAGATTTTCTATTATCTCCTTAGTTCACAATTGTCAGATTCAGATTGGAGACTTAATCATGATGATTGATCTCTGTTAGGGATTTTTCTTGCATGAACTGTACTGCTTGAAATGTCTATTTGAATCTTGTTACCTCTTAATCCTGATTCATAGTTCAGAGGCAAGAAAATCCTAATTGCTAAGGACTAGAATAAGGTCC